>WYDI02028816.1:0-70209 GCA_009867235.2 Psittacus erithacus
TTGGAGCAAGCTGCTCCAGTGGAAGGTGTCCCTGCCTGTGGCAGGGGTTGGAGCTGGATGAGCTTTAAGGTCCCTTCAACCCAAACCCTTTGTGACTCTCTGATTTTCCCACTTCCCTGTGGACAGGCCGAAGTACGGGGGCAGGTATTGCCTGGGCGAGCGGAAGCGGTTCCGGATCTGCAACGTCCGGCTGTGTCCCCCCGACAAGCCCTCCTTCCGCCAGGTCCAGTGCAGCCAGTTCAACCCCATGCTCTACAAAGGGAAGTTCTACAAGTGGACACCGGTGCCCAACAACAGTGAGTCGAGGGCAAAGCCTGCTGCCAGGTTTCTGCCTGCAGCCCCAGTGTAAAACCCGAGACAGAGTCTTGCTGAGGGCTTGACTTTGCTGCTCACGTCTAGGGTTTGCCTGGCAGCGTGTTTATGCCGTATTGTACATTATGTCTGGGCTTGCAGGTTTGGGTTATGTCTGTGGCGATGGCCCCCAGCTGCTGGGGTTTAGTCACTGCCTGTTGCGTTCCCAGTTAACCCCTGCGAGCTGCACTGCCGCCCGGAGCACGAGTACTTTGCAGAGAAGCTGCGGGACGCGGTCATTGATGGGACACCGTGCTATGAGATGAACGCCAGCCGCGACCTCTGCATCAATGGCATCTGCAAGGTGGGTCCCACGCTGGGGAGGGAGCCCAAGGACTCCCCGGGCTCAGGAAATGCAGGTGGGTGCTGTTATCCATCCCTTAGGTGAACACCATCATCCCTCTCGTGCACAGCGGTGGGCTGAGCTTACTTGTTCTGTCATTCACCACTTCTAAAGTCTCCTGATTTCCATGAGATCTGTGGTATGGATTTATTTAATCTCTGTGCTGGCCTCAAGGAAATAGAGCACAACCAAGGCCAAGTTGGACACAGGGGCTTGGAGCAAGCTGCTCTAGTGGAAGGTGTCCCTGCCCATGGCAGGGAGCTGGAACTGGATGGGCCTTAAGGTCACTTCCAACCCAAACTGTTCCATGATTCTGTGATTCCATCATTTGGCATGAGGTGTAGTGAGTTTTAGCAGAATATAGAAAAGGTTTTTGGGAAGTGTTTTGAAATAGAACTAGCAGGGCCAAGGACCAAGTGGCTGTCCCACCTTGACTGAGCACATAACCTGCTGGCAGGCTCTGCTGCCCAGGAACTCGGGTAGGAAAAGGTAAAAACATGATCCTTATGATCTTCCCTGTGTACGAACAGGACAGCAGGACTATGAGGGTGTGCTGCAGAAACCCATATTGCAGCCGATGTGGCTGTATCACTGCCCATCCTGTGTTCTTTATTTCCCACCACTGAGGACCAAGGCTGGTCCTCCTCTCCCTCGCTGGCGGCTGTTGGTGGGAGCGGGTCAGGGGGTGCATGGGGAGCGGGTGCTGACAGGGCTGCCTTTACAGAACGTGGGCTGTGACTATGAGATCAACTCCAACGCAGTGGAGGACCGGTGTGGGGTGTGCCACGGGGACGGCTCCACGTGCCACACCGTCCAGAAGACCTTCGAGGACAGTGAGGGGCTGGGTAAGGGCACTCAGCTCCATCCCCGGAACAGTGTGTTCCACACAGAGCCAGGCTCACTGCTGCTGTTTGCAGCCTGGTTTTTAATCCCAGCTTCTCAATTCTGATGGGGTAAAACCCCAGCAACACCATGGGGAGATATGGCATTGGCATTCCACTTCTTGCTCCTTGGAAGAAAAATGTCTCCTTATGGCTCTTTTGTGTCTAAAGGCCTGAAACCAAATCTGTGCATGCTGGAGCTGGTTTGGAGAGGTTTAAGGGGTTTTATATGTTGACAAGGCCATGTTCAAGGTTTGGTAAATGCCTTTTCAGTGCCCATGTGGGAGATATCTCACTCCGCAATGGGCTCTCCCAGCAGGGAACCAGCTGGGCTCAGTGCCTGCTGGTGCCTTGCAGAGATGTAAGGATTGGCATGATGCTGGCACCCAGGGGACACTGGCACCCACCTAAAGGCACAGATCATCTCTGCCACTTCTTTGACTTGGTTCCATTCCCAGGTTACGTTGATATTGGGATTATCCCCGTGGGAGCCCGCGAGATCCGGATTGAAGAAGTTGCAGAAGCCGGGAATTTTTTGGCACTGCGGAGCGAGGACCCAGAGAAGTATTTCCTGAATGGAGGCTGGACCATCCAGTGGAACGGGGACTACAGGGTGGCAGGAACCACCTTCACCTATAAGAGAACAGGAAACTGGGAGAACCTCACTTCACCAGGGCCCACTGTGGAGCCTGTCTGGATCCAGGTACAGTCTGGGTGGTGCTGGTGGTTGGGATGCACAGTGGGGAAAGGGTCAGAGCCGATGGATCTTCTGCCTTCCCATGAGCTGTGTTGTCCATCACGGTGCTCCCCTGCCATCTGAGGGTATATTTCTTTGGGAGCAGCCAAGCACACGCTGCTGCCCCAGGAGTGTTTCCAGCCCACGCCTTGTCCCCTTTGCAGCATTCCTCATAATATTTACACAGGAGAGAGAGCATTAGGAGAAAGAGCCCATTTCCTGAGGCCTTTCCCATATCTTATCAGGAGCGGGGGAAGAGCCTCTGGTGCTTCTGGCAGGGCTGGAGGTGGTGAGAGCTGGGAGCTGTTGTGGTGACAGAGAGTGGCTCAGCGGCTCCATCAGCAATGCTGTGCTCCTGCCAGCACTGTGGCAAGGAGCTCACCCCATGGGGTGATGCTCCATGGTCCATAGACAGGTGCTGCAGGTCAGTTTCTGATTCCTCACAAAAGCCCTTGAGGCAGAAGGTAAAAATCCAAAAGGATCATTTAAAATCCTCCGAAATCCAGGAATTTCAAGTTTTACTCTTTCTGCACGTTTGCTTCCTGTAGCTGGGAGGCTGCTCATGGTTTCTGGAAGCAAAATTGCTTCCCCAAGCTTGGGCAGGTGCCCAGGGGCTGGTTCTGCTCCGAGCCCCTTCCCTTCTTGAATTCCCACCTTGTGCATCCTGCAAATGCTTTTCATACGAGCCCAACTCGCCCGTCACTAATCCCCTCCTGCTCTGCAGCAGCTGCAGCTCTGAGGCTTATCTGGAAATGGCTTTATTTTGGAAACTAACCCCACTCTCTTAATTTTCACCTTGTATCCATGGAAGAGAGTTGCCTGGGGAATCACTTTTCAGCCTGGCTTGTATTTCAATGAGCTTTGCAGAGCTTTGCAGGGGTTATAACTGTTAGGGATGGGAGTAGTGGGATAGCAGCACCGTGCAGGGACTCTGCAATTCCTTCCCCTGGGAATGGCCACTGCAATGGTCAGGGGTGAGGGATCTGCCTGGTAATGGCTGTCAGGAATCAACATAGAATCACAGAATGGTTCGTGTTGAAGGGACCTTAAAGCTCCTCCAGCTCCAACCCCTGCCACAGGCAGGGACACCTTCCATTCGAGCAGCTTGCTCCAAGCCCCTGTGTCCAACCTGGCCTTGAACACTGCCACGGATGGGGCAGCCACAGCTTCTCTGGGCACCCTGTGCCAGCGCCTCAGCACCCTTCCAGGGAAGAGCTTCTGCCTAAGAGCTCATCTCAGTCTCCCCTCTGGCAGGTTAAAGCCATTCCCTGTTGTCATCAGCATCAGCCCTTTCGCACAAGCTCGCCCTGGAGCTTGGCCACATTGAGCAGCCAAAGTCTTCGCCTCTTGCATGCCTTTCAGCAGAGGCTCAGGGTGAAATGTGAGCAGGATGCTGGGCTCGTCTGCCGCCAAGTGCTGCTGGTGCTGGGAATGCTGCCGTGCTCAGCACCCACAAAGCACTTTCTGGGATTCATGAGCTAATTGAAACCTTTTGACAAAAACGTTTCAATTTCATGGAGAGGTTTTGGAAAGACGCCCTTGCTCCTGCCACAGCTCCAACAACAACAAAGCTTTGGCAATAATGGGAGCGCTCAGGCTAAGAAAAACAAGGATAAACTCCCAGCCTTTGGGAGCGGGTGCAGGAGGTGCTTGGGCAGGATCTGTCAACTGCAGGAGCCACTTCGTGGGTGTTGAGAGCAGCAGGAGCCACCTTCAAGTTGGGGCAATTAGGGAAGTCCCTTCAGACGTGTGTCGTCTCCAGCAGTTTGCTCCCTGGGACACATGGAGGTGAGGAGACTGGAGTCCTCCTCTTCTGAGCTAGACTCGTGCTGCCATCCCAAAGAACACATCACAGTGACTGATGTTGCCCTGAGTGTCCATCCAGCTGGACCAGCCCCCATCGGCCCAACTAGGAGCAGTCAGAGCCTCCCTCCATTCCTAGTTGTGCCAACCCTTGCTGGAGAGTTCAGGAGAGGTTATGGAGGCAGATGTTGTTCAGCATCCTCCTGACCAGCAGGAGGGTTGTTCCTGCCCCACAGCTGCAGCCTGGGGGCGAAACCTCCTGCCGCAGCTGACTGCAGGGAAAGGGATGGAGAAGGGGATGTCTGGCCATCCTGGGCCCTTCACCATGCTCAGCCCCCAGAAGGTCCTTGGATGGGGCTGCATGCATCAGTGGGACTGAGCAGGGTTTACAGGGGAATCCTTCCAGGCTCTTCATCAGGGGAGACACAAAACCAGGCTCCTGGTGGTTCTCAGTGTCCTCACTGTTGTTTGTAATGATTACCTGAGTTCCCCAAGCCCATCGCTCTGAGCAGGGGCAGCTCCTCTGCTCCTCCACTGCTTCTGCCATTTGCTGACCCCATTGATGGAACGGTCATGGGCTGCTGCTGGGGTGCAGGTCCTGCAGCCACCTCCTGACCGTTGTCCTCCCCCTCCAGCTGCTGTTCCAGGAGACCAACCCGGGTGTGCGGTACCAGTACACGATCCAGCGCCCCGCGGACAGCGAGAACGACATCGAACAGCCCGAGTTCCTCTGGCGCTTTGGCTCCTGGACCACGTGCACCGCCACGTGCGGCACCGGTGAGCCCGGCTCTCGTGCCACGGGGATGCCTTAGAAATTCCTGCATCTGCGGTTTCAGGAGGTCTTGGATGAGGGGATGAAAAGGCAGCATCTGCTGCTGTCACCGCACTGCAGGGCCGGGACCCCAGGCTTTATCAGCACTTGCCCCGGTGTCCTGTTACTGTGCCGGGTGTTCCTTGGCGTCAGGGTGATGGAGACAAAGGAGCTTTAGAGAAGTTCAGGGAGTGTGGAAGGGCTCCTGCCTGGCTGGGCCTCTGCAGGGGGGATTGTTTACAGGGGCTTATGGGGAGAAACACGGGAGGGTCCCTGGCACAGGCAGAGCACTGGGCTCCTGCACTGACCCATGGTGTCAGATACTTGCTTTCCCCCCATCCCACTCCATTGGGCATCCCGGGGTCCTCAGGGCAGCTTTTGGGGTGGCAGTGGAGGGGGATGGTCCTAGCACACTGCAAGAGGGGAGGCTTGGACCAGCAAGTGCTTCCTCAAGAGCTGCTGCCGCTGAAAACAGGAAATTCAAGGACACTCACACTTTCTAGGTAGCACAGAGTGCTGGGAGACGTTTCCTGCCTGTTCCTGGGACATTGGGGTGGATTCCTGCTTGGAGCAGGAGGGTTGCAGTGCAGCAGGGGCAGGTGGGGTGTTTTACATGCATTTATGCTTGAATTTATTGCTGCGGGTTTGTATGGACACTGCAGTATGGGGAGTCGGGGAGGATGGGAGCTGAGGGCGCTTGATTTCGTTTAAAACCAGCTTTCCTTTGCGAGGTTTGGCTTCTGGAACAGGAGGGAAACACAGATCAGGCAGTTGGGTGAGGATTCTCACCCTGTCCAGCCACAGGTGGGCAGCTGGAGTTGTTTGAGCCCCTCTGCCTGGGCTGGGTGATGGTGGGAGCCGAGACATCGTTCTGGGAGAGCTGAGACTGAGCTGATTCTACAGGGCCAGCCCCAGAGCTCCAGCCCCACTGGCCCTATAAGCTCTCAAGAGCTTGAGCCCAAGCACAACTCAGCAGCTTCAGCAGGGTTGCATCAATCTCAGCTGTTGGCAGTGGTTAAGAGCTGCAGCTCTCCAAGTCAGGGGTCAAGTACGTGTTGCAAAAGGGAGGACAGAAGCAGGCAGCATGTTGCGGGGAAAATGTCACCGTGTAAGCACTGCAGATGGGGACACGAGGCTTTGGCGGTGATTTATCCATGGGCTGGGGCAGAAGCTGCCAGAAAGAGCTGTGCTGCTGCCAGCTGGCTCCTCTTCGGACACAGCCCCAAAGCCTCAGTGTGTGTGTGTGTACGTGGGCAGGGGATGCTGGGTGCCTGCTCTGATGCCGCTCTGTGCCCGCAGGGGTGCAGCGCCAGGTTGTGCACTGCGTGGAGAAGCTGTCAGGCATCGTGGAGGAGCGGCACTGCGATGCGCTCAGCCGCCCTGACGACCAGCAGCGCACGTGCAGCGAGGAGCCCTGCCCGGCCAGGTCTGCTGCCCCTTGATCCTTCTTGGCAAGCTTTGATGTCCGAAGGGGTGACCAGAGTGGGGGGACCTCGGTAGCTGCCATGCTGGGTTGCAGCAGGATGTGTGCAGCGATTTGCACCCCTGGGTTTGCACTTCTCCTCAATCTTATGCTTGAGAATGGATCCCAGACCCTATGTCAATCCAGGAGAGCAAATCCATGTGCTTGCCCGACCACCACGGTGTGTTCCTTGTCCGCATGGGAAGGCACCATCCGGGCAGGGCCTCTCTGTGTAGATAACTACCCACAGCCCAACAAGGAGGCTAATCCATTAAGTCTGAAGGAAAGGAGGCTCAGACAGGACCTTATTGCTCCCTACAACTGCCTGACAGGAGGTTGTAGTGAGGTGGGGGTCAGCCTTTTCTAAGTAACACATGACAGAACAAGAGGAAACGGCCTCAAGCTGCACCAGGGCAGGTTTAGATGGAGCTGAGGAGCAATTCCTGTCCCAGAGGGTGCTCAGGCATTGGAAGAGGCTGCCCAGGGCAGGGCTGCAGTCACCGGCCCTGCGAGTGTTCACACACCGTGCAGACGAGGCCTCAGTGCCATGGGTTAGTGGTGGCCTTGGCAGTGCTGGGAGCGGCTGCACTGGGTGAGCTTGAAGGGCTTTTCCAACCTGGTTCATTCCATGTTCTATGATCCCTGCCCCTCAGGCTCTGTTCCCTGACCTTGGGCTGGAACACAAGCTGCACTTGGAATCATAATTCATTCCCTCATGGCCCCAGCTGACCCTTACAGGCTGCCAAAGCCCGCGTGCATCTTGTGCATGTCCTAGCTCAGACATTTCCCTTCCACGTGTCCCAGGTGGTGGGTCGGTGAGTGGCAGAAATGCTCCGTCACCTGCGGGCACACGGGGCTGATGAAGAGGACGGTGCTGTGTATCCAGAGCGTGGGGCTGGATGAGCAGAGGGCCCTGCAGCACACAGACTGCCAGCACCTCGCGAAGCCAGATGCCACTGCGCCCTGTCACCGGGATGTCCCCTGTCCATCCCAATGGGCTGTGGGGAACTGGTCTGAGGTGAGGAGCATCGGGGGGTCTTGATGTCTTGCAAAGCTGTTGGGAGCTGGGGACAAAGTGCCCCCAGACATCCTCAGCCTGCCTGGGAGTGGTGGGAGAATTCATGGATGTGCTTCCATGGGCTTACACTGTAGCACCAGCTCACGGGGATGGGAATTCCATTGCATAGGGAAGTCTTAGAGTGAGGAAGGAGCACCAGGCTGCTTGACTCTGCCCCATCTACTCCAAACCTCACTGCGCCCTCGGTCAGGGTGATGGCCGCACGCTGTGCTTTTGACACGAGGAGGGCAGAAACAAGAGGCTTCCAACCCTTTGCTGTATTTTCCAGCACCACAGCTCTTCCCCTTGGTTTTGGCAGAAGTCTTACAAATATTTCTTGCCTGAGGCACGTTGTTCAGGGCAAGCCAGGGTCTGGGTGCACCACGATGCGTGTGCAACTGCTGCAGGGGTGGTCAGCCAGAGACCCCCCCAGTGATGCTCCCGGGGAATGATGGGGGCATCCACGTTTTTCAGCATGTCTTTTATAAAGGAGAGGAGAAGGCCAAAAAGCCCCAGGTATGAAACACCACAGCCCTGGGATGCCCCGTGTAGCCTGCATTATTTCTGTATTGCTTTGGATCAGCTTCGCCACAGGTTGAGGGGTTTAACCAGAAGATTACCACTCCTGACTTAGGCAGAAGCTGCCAAAGTGTTCAGTGTGGAGGCAAATACCAGGAGAGAAACGTGAGCCTGGGAAGGGAGCTTGTTGCTAAGGAACAAAGGGAGTCAAAATGGGAACAGAAAATTGAAGGTTAAACGTGAGCTGGTTAGAAACATTCTTCTAGGGGCCCATAGAAGCCATGATTGCAGGGCTGAGGCAGTGCAGAGCCAGCACAAGCCACCAGCTGTCCTCCCTGGTGGTGGCACTGGTGGATTTGTGAGCCCAGGCAAACGTGCTCCAGCTCTTGAGATGTCAGGCATTTTCTGTCCTTCCACTTAAAGGGAGCGCCCTCCTTCTTCTCCAGTCCCAGCTCTACCAGCAGTGAGAGAAGACTCCATTTCTTTGCTTACTCTCTCTGGTAAGCAGAGAAATTTGAGGGGCCTGGGAGCTTCCCAGAAGCATGGTTTCTCTGTCCAGTGATGATAATAGGGGGTTGTTGTTCTCTCCCCACTTGCAGACCCTCTGGCAAGGCAGCATGTGTCTGGCACTGGCAGCGCCTGGGCAGCCTGCAAAGCCTAAAGGGTTATTTGAGGTCTGAGTAGCTCAACAAAGTGCTTACACTGGCACTTACTGCCTTCGAAAGGACCCTAAAGCGATGCATACCTGGCTTTATGGACTTGCCAAAGAAGTTACCAGTGCAGTTAGGAGTATTGTTTGTTGTCCATTAATACACAAACATGGGCATCTGTCTCCTGGCAGGAGCATGTACCTCCATGCAACCTGCTGTGATGCCTCTGGACAGCCGCTACCTGGAAGGAGATGTCCCATGGGTAGGCACCCACCCAGGAGCCCATCAGGACAGGCACAGGGAATGGGGCAGGTCCCAGTGACTGAGTGAAGATGAGAAAGGCTCAAGACACAGCAGCATGCATTGCCTGAGGAGCACATCTGCTGGCCAGCCCAGCTCAGTCCACCCTAACCCCTTAATTTCCATCTGCTGGTGGCTGTGCATCAAATCCTTGCCTCAGCCCATCCATTTTGATCCAGCTAACAGGGATTTCAGCTCCGTTGGGTTTGTTTGCCTTGCTGACCATTTGTTCTCCTTGGCTGGCTTGTCTGAGGCGCTTTGATGTACGTGACTGGTGCTCTGTGGCTCTGTCACTGCAGACTGCAGGGGCCTGTGGCTTGCACAGCCACATGTGATGTTAATAGCACTGGGGTTTACTTACCCAGCAGCAAACTTGGCTGTCATCCCCTCCAGTTTGTGGGTTTCTTCTGTTCTGAACAATCTCAAAGAGACTCTTATGCTGTAGGAGGGGTTGCCCTCAACAAAGCTCCTTATTGATCCTGGCTTTTTCCCTACAAGGACTACACCCATGTTATTATTCCCTGCTTCGCAAAGTTCTCTTCTAGAAGAAGAGATGCAATTCATGGTAATAGGTCACACAAAAGACCTATTAGATCATCTTACCCCGTGCCCTTCACAATGGCCATCTCCCGGGAAGATTATTTCTGGCTGGAGTGCAGGTCAGGGATCACCCTGAGCAAAGTACCCCGCAATTCCAACCCTGCCTGGAATGGTCTCCAATGGGGAGACAGCCCTGGTTCTAGATGTGGTCAGTAATAACTCTGCTTACTGGTGCGAGCAGTACCTCCTGCTCCTGACTTCTGGTGCAGGGGACCCCATGCCATCGGTGGGACAGGCATAGGAGATGTCTTGGGACCCAGGTGAGTGGTGGGAGTGTGGTAGAGGGATGTGGAGCCCCTTCTCGCCGTGCCTAAAGCATTGTGGCACATGGGATGGTTGAGTACCCACTTTGGTATCTCAGAGGTGAGCGCTGGGGAGGGGCATGGGCTGTTTCCCATCTCTTCCTGCCTCACCTTGCATTGGCTGTGTTCCCATCCCTGACACCAGTGTCTCTCCTTCTTTTCCAGTGCTCTGCCACGTGTGGCAATGGGACGCAGAGGCGCCCTGTTTACTGCAGCAACAGCACTGGAGCTGCCTGTGACCCTGCAGAAAGACCCAGCTCGGAAACTATGTGCTCCTTGCCACGGTGCCAGAAGAAATTGGACAGTGCCAACGCGGACTGGTCTGGCAGCGGGTCCTCCAGCAGGGAGATATTTAATGAAATCCATTACGTTCCCAGCAACCACATTCCTAAATTTAACCCCTTAATTCCAAATATTCCAGAGTCCAATGATGTCAATATCATCACTGAGCAGGACTTCTCAGCCAGAAAGGGAAATGTCTTTGTTGATGATTTTTACTACGATTATAACTTTATCAACTTCCATGAGGATCTGTCTTACTATCCCTTCACGGAGAAGGAGACCAAAGGTGAGGAGCCTAAGCCAGGGCTGAGCACCAACGATGTGGAGGGGTCCCATGAGATGCCAGCTGATGTCCTGAACACCCCTGTCCTGGGAGGAGCAGCAAGTGAGGACCATCTGGTGACCAGTGAAGCAAACACTTCTGCTCCTGTGCATGGTGAAGGAGAGATGGAGCCTGAGGGCTTTCATGTCAATGACCTCCTGAGTGTGGTCCCTGAGGATGCGGAAACTGCTGTTCCCAGATATACCATCCCCAGCCTTGTGGGTGAGGAAGAGGATGTAACACTTGTGCTCCGCTCTGAGGAGCACTCACCCACCCAGAGCACCCTGAGTCACAGCCATGACCACTCACCCGTGGATGAACCCTGGGGAGCTGTGCCGACAAGGACCAGTGCTGGGCAGGATGCTCCAGCCCAGGGCCTCGCTCCCCAGGCTCCTTCCTCAGCTGATCCCTCCCCACCACTGCCCACTGGCAGGGGCAGAGCTGTCACAAACACGTCTGACTGCCATGGAGAGCCTGGGAGCTGTGGTGAGGGGCACGTGCGCACTGAGGGGATGGGTAACACCAGCAGTGAGGAGCACCACGTGGCTGATTCTGCAGGGAGAGCCCATGAAGGCTCAAGGAAAATGGATCTTGTCATCACTGGTGATGCTGATGGTGCTGCCCCTAAGAACATAGAGCAGGAAGGGTGGGAAGAAATGCCAGAGAGGACAGTGGGCACACACGCAATGCCAGCAGTTGATGAGCAATCCTGTGGGACAGAGAGGGCAGGTCTTTCCTTCCCCACGCCTCAGGGACCACGGTGGGAGATGGAGATGGGAAGGAGCTCTGGCAGCACCCATCTCCCTGCAAGTTCCTATCCTGTGTATGCTGATGGTGGCTCTGCAGGGCAGGCAGGGCAGCCAGAGCTTCACACCCCCACCTCCCTGACCTTGCCCCCCTTGGTGGCCACTATAGCCTCTCCAGCAGCAGTGTCCTTGTCCCCTGCCATGCCTGGACCAGCCACTCAGCTCAGCTCCAGTGGCCTCACCCAGCAAGGTACCCCAGCACCAGCCATGCCCACAGCTCCAGCTCACAGCCCTCCTGGGCACCCAGTGGGAGCATCAGCCACTGAGTCCCCCCCAGCATGGTGGACTATAGGGGTGTTCCAGCACCCAGAGCTGGGATCACTCCATGAAGAGCAGAGCTCCCATGGGGCCCTGCTCAGCAGCACCACATCAGGGGAGCGCTCTCCATGGGCAACCTCAGGGACATTTGCTTTCCATGATGGGGAGCACAAGTTATCCCAGCCCACCCCTGTCCCCCCATCGCCCTGGGAGGATGAAAAGATGGAGAAGGAGGAGGCTTTGCTTCTACCATTGACCACTGTGGGAGCCACTGTGATACCCAGCTGGGAGGTTGGGAACTGGAGCGAGGTATGTGTTGAGTCCTGTTAAGTGTGATATGGTTGGGATGGAGGTGAGAGACCTGTCCCTCTCCTGGCTGGTCCCTGGGGCATTGCTTTTGCATGCAGAAATGTGCATGGCTCACACAGGCACTTTTTCGTTTTCATAGAATCATAGAACCATGGAATGGGTTGTGTTGGAAGGGACCTTAAAGCCCATCCAGTCCCAACCCCTGCCCTGGGCAGGGACACCTTCCACTGGAGCAGCTTGCTCCAAGCCCCTGTGTCCAACCTGGCCTTGAACACTGACACGGATGGGGCAGCCACAGCTTCTCTAGGCACCCTGTGCCATGCCAGGCAGTGCTGGGCACAGTGTCTGGGAAAGTTCCTCTCTCCACATCATCCCACAGCCCTGCTTCCGCACGCCCCGGTTTTACTGGCACCCTCCTGATGCCTGCGAGTCCCCAAGAACATTTCTGCTGGGCCACTGGTTTCCATCCTTGGCCAGAGCCAAGCACAGGGCATGGGGGACATCAGGGGGCAGCCCCGCTGGGGCTGGCAGGAGAGGAGAGGATCAGGAGCCCATCTCCTGTGTTGCAGTGCTCGGTCACATGTGGTGTGGGTGCGATCTGGAGGACCGTGCGCTGCAGCACCGGCACTGACGCTGCCTGCGCCGCTGCCAACAAACCCGTCCCTGCTCGGAGGTGCTCCCTGAGACCCTGTTCCACATGGCGTGTGGGGAACTGGAGTAAGGTAAGTGGGAATGCAGCTGGTGGGGTCCTGGAAAACCCTGGCTGCTCTGCACTACCAGGGGGCATTTGCAGCGGGGTTGGGTGAATCTGGTGAGTTCAATAATGGGGAACAAAGCTCTTTGCTCTGGGTGGCTGCTGTTTCTTGGAATCATCAGTTGTCCAATGCATAAGGACTTTGTTGCTGCTGCAACTGGAAACCAGTTGTGTTCAGAGGGATGGTAGCAACAGACTCAGAGCTGCATGTGCTTTTCTCTGGCTTGGTCTGGAGAAAGAGCTTGAGCATCAACCCAATCCAGCCCAAGGCAGAGCCTGTCTCTGGGGTCACCTCCCACTGCCAGAGGGATCCCCCTGCACCGGCCCTTGCTGCCCTTCCCTGGCCTGATGCCCGTGTTGTTTTGCAGTGCTCCAGAAGCTGTGGTGGAGGCACGAAGGTTCGGGACGTGCAGTGCATCGACACCAGAGACCAGAGGCTGCTTCGGCCCTTCCACTGCCAGGCTGTCCTCTACAAGCCACCCATGCAGCTCCCCTGCCAGAGCTCACCGTGCCTGGACTGGTACACGTCCTCGTGGAGAGAGGTAGGGGCTGCTGGGCAGGGGGATGAGTCTGGGGGGGCAGTGCTCAACAAGTGCTGGGCACGAGCAGTTGTTTTAGCTCTCTCCCTCAAAGCATGTTCAGCAAGTGCTCGACATTTGCTTGCCCAGAAGAAGTCATAGAACCACGGAATAGCTTGGGTTGGAAAGGACCTTGAAAGCTCATCCAGTCCAACCCCCTGCCGTGAGCAGGGATATCTTCAACTAGACCAGGTTGCCCAGAACCCCATCCAGCCTGGCCTTGAATGCTCAGTAGCTGGGGAAGAGCTGCCTGCAGTGATGGGCCTCACTGGAGCCCCCCAGTCGTTGCTGCAGGCATGCAGCAGGCTGGTCTGCTAGATCCTTGTGCCTCCAGGAACCTCCCAAGCAGTTTCAAGCGCTGAGAAGGAAATCACCCCCTAGCAGCAGGGGAGGCTGCAAAGTGGGTGCTCCACGTGGGAAGTGGGGTTTGTGTGTCTGCAGCGTGGGTTTGCAGTGTGTTTCCTGAGGACCGCAGTGCATGGAGCGTGCTGCCCTTCTGTTGTGCCTCCCCTCCCATGGCTCGTGTCCCGGCAGTGCTCGGAGCCGTGCGGCGGTGGGGAGCAGGAGCGGCTGGTGACATGCCCGGAGCCGGGGCGTTGCGAGGAGACGTTGCGGCCCAACACCACCCGGCCCTGCAACACGCACCCCTGCACCACCTGGCTGGTGGGCTCCTGGGGAGAGGTGAGCGCAGTGCATGGAACGCAGGGAATCGGGGGAAACCAATCCCCAAATCCCAGCTGGGGGCTGCTGCGGGGTCTGGTGGCACTGGGGTGGCTCTGCGTGGCGTGGAGATGGGTTCCCTGCAGCTGACGGGGCTGCCCTGCTCCTGCAGTGCACGGCTTCCTGCGGCGGGGGCATCCAGCGGCGCCAGGTCAAGTGCATCAACACCAAGACAGGGCTGGCCGAGGAGGACAGCAGCCTCTGCGACCACGAGCCCTGGCCCGAGAGCACCCAGAAGTGCAACCCGCAGGACTGCGAGAGCTCCGAGCCAGGTAAGCAGCAACCCATGGCCCTCCTGCCTGTCCTGGAAGCTGAACGTTTTGTCTTTAGTGCGGTTACGCTCCCCGTGAGTTTATGTTTGGGATAAATGCTGCATTTTGAGGACATGGCGATAGTTGTGGAGATCAGTGTGAGAACCACCCAGTCTCTCAGTTAACATTACCTGCAGAGTGGGCAGCTCCACCATCAGCTTTATGCTTGTTCTCCATCACCATCCTCTGCCATGGCTGGAGACGCTTCTCCACCACGCTGCACCAGTGAGGGCTGATGCAGTGACACCCAGTTAGAAACTCGGGTGTGCAGAGTTTTGTCACTCCTTGTGGGTCACCCAGCAGCATGACAAGGCACAGGACAGTGTTACCTGATGCGTGGTGTGTGAGAGAGGTTTAGAGGGTGCCCTGTCAATGGGCATTGGGTGGTTGTGCTGTGCATCCGTCTGCTAAGTCTCTTTGAAGTAGTGCTGTGAACTGAAGTAAGGGCTGTGTAAGAACATGATCCATTTCCGGGCCTGGTAACTGGAGATGTGTTTTCCAGCCCAGACTCATTCTTTATTTTCCCCTCCCCACCTTTTGCTTCTCGGTCCCCCGGGGCAGTCTGGAGGAGGCTGGCAATGGCTGTCCATGCTGAAAGGCAAGCCACGCTCAGTCTGTTTTCCAGGGTATTTTTCCAGCATGATGATGTCCTGTTCCCACAGATGGGACCCCAAGAAGGGCCATGCAGCAGCACCCAGGGCAGGACAGTCTGGGTGCCACAGCCAAGCCTGGGGTCCATGCACAGGGAAGGGCGATGGGGGCACAGGGAAGGACAATGGGCACATTGTGCTTAAGGTGCTGCCCAGTGGGGAGCTGGTGCCGCCTGCAGCAAGGGGGTGATGGGAGGAAGATAAAACCAGTCAGCCCACTGGAAAGCGATGTCTGTGGGAAGATGGAGGGGGTGTTTTGTACATGAATTGTGTAAGGCTGGCTTGGCTAATCGGTAATTAAGTGGGAATGTTATAACCGTCTATAAATGTCCGGAGTGTTCGGGTCTCAAGGGGCCGAGTGTGGCTTTTTACTGGCATGAGTGCGAGCTGGGATGTGCTTGTCGGGGGCAGTGGTTCTCCAGCATCTTTGGGCCTGTCTGTGTGCCTCTGCAGTGAGTTGGTGCCATGAGAGCCATGCAGAGTGCCCACAGCTTCATTGACCTGCTCTGGCTGCAGCTGCAGCTGCAGCGCTTGGCCATGCCACAGGTACTCACTTGGCTTCTCCTCTTGCTGTCGCTCACAGAGGTAGATCCCAGGACACCAGGCAGTTCCATATAAGCCAGAAATCTATGGGCTGCAAGGAGTTAACAGCACTTGAAGGGAAAGCCGTGTTATAAGGCAAATAGATGTCATTGATACGAGGATGCACACCTCAGTGCAGGTTCCCCTCTGCAGCCTGGGACATCCATCCTCATCCTTTCAGCTATTTCTGTCCTGTATCCAGCTGTGTTTTCCCTCACACCTATCCTGGGGAGGGCAGAAGCATTAGCTTTGGTTGCCTAGGATTTGGAGACTGACTGCTGGCCAGCAGGATGCTTTTAGCCATCAAACCACTCCTGCTGGTTTGGCTGCGTGTCCCTCCTGCGTTTGCAGGTCTGTTGGGGAGTTCAGCACTTAGGAAATGATTACTCAGACTCGCTCCAGAAATGATGTGTGGTTCCGGCTGGTTTTGTCGAGGGAAGATTTCCGTGCAGGGTTTGCTGATGGTTGCTGTGGAGCCACGCAACGCAGCCAAGGCTGCGCCAGAGAAACCACTCAGATGTGTAGGAAGCACAGAAATAAATGTGAAACTCCGGGATTAAAAATGACATAAATGCTGTGGCTGTAGCCCAGGGCAGGAAACGCCTCTTGGAAATACAAACATTTCCTGCCAAAGCATGAAGAGGAACAAAACTTTCACATGGCAGGAAATCACAGATGTGTAAATCCACAGGCAGAGGCTCCCAGAAAAGGCATGAGCAGAAACTCCAGCCCTTTCCTGTCTTCTGAAGGATCCTCACTGCACAAGATTAATGCAGGCTGGAGTGATTCTCGTGTTTGTGTTAGGAGCACAAGGAGCCTCCATCTCCTCTAACATGAGGTGCGCTCATACCAGCAAAATCATCTGTTCGCCTTTGTGAGCAGTGGTGCCCCTGCAGGGCACACAAATGCAAGAACCCCAGTAGAGGTGAAATGTTACGACCATCAGCAGCTGGATTTTTGACAGAGATGGGACAGATGTAGCATAAATGGACATTGCTGGCGAGCAGCTCTCCTCAATTGAAGGTCAGAATTCATTAGAGCAGGATCCTGCTCTGTTCCCAGCACATAAATTGATTGAAGATTACACAGAGGGTATTTTTAAATGAGCCTGTCGTTTTACAGCTGCATCCAGCTGTCAGCAGAGAAGTTGGGGTTGGCCATGTCCTTAGATGGCTCCTGGGGAGCACTGAGCCCGTCAGGCACCCAGATACCTCCGTGTGATGCCTCAGAGAGACCAGGGACATTCCTCTTGTTCCATGCTAAGCCAAGGAGCTCGAGTGTAGGAAAATCTGTGCGAGGGCTGAGAGCTGTTGCTCTCACCTTGCTATCGGGAGCTGGGAAAGCCCTGCAGCTCCTCCCTGGCAGCCAGAGAATGAGGAGGACATCGCTGTCCCCCTGACAGCACAGCCAGGGCAACGGGAGCTGGAACAGCTTTGCTGGAGCTCGGGCAGGGCCATGGGGAGATAAGAGCAGCTCCGGCGCAGGAAAGCCTGTTGCTGTCTGATTTCACCGTGCTGAGGCTGGGTCCGAGCAGGGCTCTCACACCCACGTCGGTCACTCCCGTTACCGGATCATTTCTTGTAAGGCAGAGAGCTGGAAGAAAGCCCTCAGTGTGTTTGTTTCTGTGCTGAAGAATTGCCCTTTGGTTTATGGCCATCTTGGAAGGGAGCGGAGCAGCAGGTCCCACGTGAGTGCTCAGGGAAACCGGCGCTGGTTCATCCAGGAGGTCACACAGATCTCAAACACAGGAGCAGCAATTGCTTCACATTGGAGGAGGATGAATGGACAGGCCAAGGGGAATGGCTTTAACCTGCCAGAGGGGAGACTCAGATGAGCTCTTAGGCAGAAGCTCTTCCCTGGGAGGATGACCAGAGAAACTGTGGCTGCCCCATGCCTGGCAGTGTTTAAGGCAGGTTCAGCACCAGGGCAAACCTCTGGTGCCCTTTTCAACTGCTGCTGTTTGTGCTGTTCTGGGCTCATGACTCAGGCTCTGGTTGTATTTCAAGCCTAATTGGCAATTAAATGTTATATTCCTGCTTGCTTTGAGTAGAGAAATGACATTATCCATGGTTCTGCCTGTGGCTGCGTTTGTCCGCGAGGGATACGCGCTCCAAGTAACTGCAGCAAATTCCAATTTTCTCTGTCATTTGAGCACGTAGGTCTGTGTCCAAGTGGCAAGCCAAAGAGGTGCTGCTGGAGTTAAGTGCCCTTTACTTACTGCTACAAACAGGTGCCAATGGAAAAGGGATGCCTGGGAGAGGATTGCCTGGGTTTTGTTAAATGCAGGAGAAATGATGCTTCTCCATCAGTGGGAGATGCTTCTCCCATTATGTAAATCACAATGGGCCTGAGCAGAGTACAAGAATCTGCTTCTCTTCTGCCTTGGGTGCTGGTGTGTGGACACGGAGCACCCTGTGCAGGCACACAGGGGACACTGGAGCTCCTCTGCCAGAAGCCTCTTGCCCAGCCTGGCAGGGAGGAGGCAAAGCCTAATCCCAACAATGCAAGATTAACCCCTGCTTAGCTTTGAAAACTCTCCGGAGTACATCCAAGGCACATTTTTCAGAGCAGAGGTCAGGCCTTCAGCAGAGAGGATACTGCCCTTGAAGTGCTACAAACAGAGAAAGCAAAGGCGAAAGTGAAGGAATGGAGCAAAGGTACTTGGCTGGGGGATGAACCAAGCTCAGCCATGCAGTTACGCTCTGGGGTCCTGCCTGGGGTCGGTTTCCCTCGGTGTTAACCTAGAGGAGGAATCAGTGCTGCTGCTCAGCTCCGTTCCCCTCCCTGATCTGTGTGTTTAGGAAAAGGCAGAAGGAGCAAAGACTCCTTGGTGGGTCCCGGAGCTGGCCTGCCTGTGGGAAGCTCTGGATGCAGCGTGGTCAAAGCGGATTCTGAAGAGCCAGGCAGGTCATGGTCAGTGACCCGTTTCACAGAGCTGGCTTTTTTCTCCCCCTCCCTGCAGTCATGAGAAGCAAGGGGAAGACAATGAGGAGTGAAGGGAGAGTCCTGGTTTGGCTGCAGCTCTTTGGAAATGAGAATTCCTCTCTTTTGGATCCAGGGACTCTAAAAACTGGATAATCCCTCTCACCATCTTAGAGAGCACCAGCGTTTCCTCCTCCCAGGCCGGATGCTATGGGGCGGGCGTCAGTGGGAGCTCTGTGATGGTGCTGAGCGAGACGTGCCAGGAGCAGCAGGGCTGATACCATACAAACCTGGCAGCTCTAGTGCTGCCTTCACCAGGGCTCATTCCCAGGGGAGGGCACCACAGCTCCAGAGCAGGAGCCTGGGATAATGCTTGTTAAACCCTGGCACCGGCTCTGGGAGCATCCTCAAGGGCAGAGGTCAGCAGCTTAACTCGCTGGTTGTGCTTAGCTCAGCTCTGATCTCAACCTATCCTTGCTTTCACAAAACCTGCTCCGGGAAGTTTATTTTCCCCAGCACAGGAGTGAATGCTTTAGGGCTGGATGGTGGAAGCTTGAATGAAAATTCAAGCGGCTTCCAACTGAAAAAACAGCCAGAAAAGTGGGGGGCTCAGCCTCCAAAGTGCTGACTGAGCCTGGATGCTAAAGCCCTGCTTAAGCTACTTCTTTAGGCGAGAATTTGGCACAGGCGTGCAGAGCACGTCTTCAAATGAAGTGTTAGGATTGCATAAAAAATTGTTAATGGGAAAAAAATAGCAGTAAAAGGATTAAATGCAGCGTGGGTCGGTTCTGCAGGGACCGCTGCGGAGAGCTGACAAATGAAGTGCTTATTGCAGCTTCCCTTGCCCAAGAGCAGATTCCAGGGAGGACTCAGGAGCTCAGCCAGGATTTCAGACCGGAGCATGACCCCGCACACATCCAACTGAGACGCTGCATTGACCAGAGCCTGACCTGGGACAGCAGCTCCCCTTGACCTCGCGCGATGGAAGCACACTGGCACCCTGGGTCTTATGGACGGTGACAGAGGGGTTGTGGCACTGCCTCCAGCCATGGGTGGTGGCTCTTCCCCACCCTCTGCTCAGCCCATCCCCGCTGTTACTCCGCAGCAGGCTCATCCCTCTGCAGACAACGTGGTGCGCAAAGAGCAGTAACCCCTGGCAGGACCCCGATGGGCTTATTTACACTGTGCGTGGCTCCAGGTAGTGCAGGTACCGAGCTTCCTATGGGCACCCAGCGTTTTGTCACATTGGAAAGGGATCAGAGAAGAGCTAACCCATCACCTCTGCTCCTGGAAAGCAGCGAGAGGCCCCAGCAGCCTCACAGCTCTTTCAAGGGAAGGCAGGAGGCAACTTGGTTGTGATCCATAAATAGCTTTCTAGGAAGGCTGCTGTGATAAGGGAGGGCTGGTGAGCAGGGACCAGCCCAGCGAGGCACAGCAGCAGTGACCTGCAAATACCATGGTGCGGGCAGGGAGCAGGCACTGACCCCCCCGGAGCATTCTCAGCCTTCCATGAGGGATTTTTAACTGCGTTCTAAATGCTGGGGAGGTTTTACTGCTGTTACACTTGTTCCGTGCACTGCAGTGAATAATGAACCCCCCAGAGCACGCCAATGTCTGTGCCTGCCAGGAGCCGTGGCTGAGTTCTCTGTTTCTCCTATTCAATGTCGCTTCCACTCCCAGCAACCTGAACCACCGTGAGTTATAAATCCCATGGGAAGCACAGGTCGGGCAGGTGGGGGTTACCCAGTGGTCATGCCCTGGTGAAGAGTAAATGATTACTGAATGCTGCAGGAGGGGGCATGGCTGAGGTCAGTGAGCTGTGCCAGCGTGTTTCAAGAGCCAGGGAATGGTTTGGATTGGAAGGGACCTTAAAGCTCATCCACTTCCAACCCCTGCCACGGGCAGGGACACCTTCCACTAGAGCAGCTTGCTCCAAGCCATGCACTCCAATGTCCCAGTGTAAAAGGGACAGGGTTCAGGGAGTGCTGTGCAGAGCCCCAGGGATGCTCCCAGGGAATTCCACCCCTGGGACCCCAATGGAGCATCTCATGAGCAAACTCTTCCCTTTTCCTGGGCGGCTCTGGCCGCACACTGATTGCTGCTCAACCAGCAGGATAAATCCGCATTGTCCCGCAGCTCCCAGGGCCTGGAGCAAACCCCCCGCCTGGGAGTCTGCTGCGGGAGTGGAATCCAGCATTCGATGCTGGCCTGGAGGCAGCTGTTGGATCCAACAGCACTGGCAGGGAGCTGCTTCTGTGTTAAAGGGTTTGTTCAGGGCACAGAGACGCTATTGCCGGGCAGAAAGAGCTGTCGCTGGAGAGCAGGAGAGGAAATACCTCTGCTGAAACAGGAGGTTAATTTTAGTGCTGTGGAGAGACCTCCCTGCGAGGGGCTGGGGGGGAAGGCTGCGATTGGAATCCCAAAGGGGGAAAAGTCTCTGCTGTGCATCTGCTGCATCCTTCACATCAGCGGCTGCGGCCGGCTCATCCCCGTGGGAATCGGGGCAGCAGCTTTTCCCTGAGCACAGCCTTTGTTCACAGAGGGCTGCTGGTGAGAGGTGATGGTCACTGAGAGCCCCCCAGCTCCATCCTGGTGCTTCCCAGCTGGAAAGTGCCCTGAGAAAAAGCAAAGCCCATTTTGCCCCATTTCTGTGTGTGCTTAGCATGGTCCCAGGGAGAGGGTGCCCAGGGAGAGGCAGAGGAGGGGACTAGGGGGTGATGGCCCAGGAGAGCACCAATTTGGCCCTTTTCAGACACAGTTATTTATATTAGTCACTTGTATGGGAGGTAAAATCAGAGCTGATGCAGGTTAAATGAGTCTCACACAACGGGGTGAGGCGCTGGGGGCTCGGTGAGGTGCACGCTCGCTTTGATGTAAAGAAGAAAAGGAGAAAGCTAAAAGTTAAACCAAACTGACTCCATGTTCTTACAAACAACGGCAGTGTGGTGATGGGTCTCTGTGGCCTGGCTGGTGATGGAGCTGACACCTGCAGGAAGGGAACCAGACGGTGCAGGATCTCAAAACAAACAGTGAAGGAAAATGAGTTCTCTCCTTTCTGCCACCCTTGGGGGAGGTCTGGCACTGGGAGGAGGTGGCACTGCAGTTTGTCACCTTGCCCCGGCCTCCAGCATGGACCCTCCCCACCAGGAGCGAGCCCTTGGCTCAGCCCCACTCGCCCATACTCAGCCCTAGTGAGGCCACGTCTGGAGTTCTGGGTCCAGTTCTGGGCTCCCCAGTACAAGAAAGACGAGGAGCTACTGGAGAGGGGCCAGCGGAGGCCACAAGGATGCTCAGGGGTCTGGAGCATCTTTCCTATGAGGAGAGATTGCAGGAGCTGGGCCTGTTAGTCTGGAAAAGAGCAGACTGAGAGGGGATCAGTATCTCTTTTCAGTGGTGCCCAGTGACAGGACAAGGAGCAATGACCATAAACCAAGCCACAAGTTTTATCTCAACACGAGGAAGAACTTCTTTATGCTGAGGGTGGCAGAGCCCTGGAACAGGCTGCCCAGGGCAGTTGTGGCATCTCCCTCTTTGGAGACGTTCAAAACCCACTTGGGTTCCTGTGTAACCTGTTCTGGGTGACCCTGCCTTGGCAGGGGGTTGAACTGGACGATCTCCAGAGGTCCCTTCCAACATCTATGGTTTTGCCACCCTGAGAAGATGCTGCAGAGAGCAGTGCAGGTGTTGCTTCTGCTGGCAGTTAGGAATGATGAGGATGCTGGTACCCAGGTGAAGGTGGGCTCTGCAGTCAGTGCCGTCCATCCTTGTCCCTGCCCACCACACACCAGTGTTCACATCTGACACCAGTGGCACCGGTCACAACTCTGTCCTCTCCTTTGCCTCCCTCCAGGCCTCGCCTGTGAACGCGACCGCTTGACGTTCGGCTTCTGCCAGACCCTGCGGCTCCTGGGCCGGTGCCACCTCCCGACGGTCCATGTCCAGTGCTGCTGGAGCTGCCGCCAGCACGGGCCCCGGGACCGCGGGGACGAGCGGGCCTCCCGGAGGTGACAGCACCATCCCCACGGACCAGAAGCGCCCGGACCCGCGGCGGCTCCCGGGCAGCGGAGGAGGGAGCTGGGTCACACCAGGACTCGCGGCTCTGCCGGACGATGCTCTTCCAACCCGGGAGAGGCTCGGCTCTTGTATCTGTGCTACACTAACGGTGCTCAACCATCAGTCTGAAAGTAAGGTCTGGCATGGGCTGGGTGTGCGGGTCCCACTGGTCCCACGGGAAGGGCTGGGGCAGCTGGGACCCTCTGCCAGGGTCACGCTGCTGCTTTGGGGATGGGAAACTGAAAGCAGCAATCGTTGTGGGAGACCTCTCAGCAATGCCAATGGTGCTATCATTTCACACTGTCAGCCTCTCGATGGTGTTGGCAGGCCAGCACAAACCCCCTGACTTTTATTGTTCTTTTATGTGTATGAAGGAGCACCCAGTGCTCCAGCAGCACAGCGACTGCTCGGGTTAGAGTATTGCCTTTATTCCTTAAGGGACTTGAAGCTGACAGCGCGTTTCTGTAACTTGCATTAAAATGTTTATGCACTGAAGCTAAACAGCCGTAATTTAAGATGTGGAGACAGAGCAGAGGAATAAAACATTGGCTTCAGTTACCCCCATGAGGCCAGAGCTCGTGGTATGTGCAGAGGCTCCATCCCCTCATCTCCTCACTGCGGGCTTTCTCTGCTGTAGCCATTGCCTGTATCCTTGCCCAGGTATGGTCAGGGACACCAAGGCACGAGCGAGACAACAAATGGGTCTAGAGCCCCACAGTGGGTGTGTTTGTGGAGGAAGGGAACGCTGCTCTGCCCCGGTGGTGAGCAGCAGAGCACTCACATGCCTGGCTTTCTGTGTGCAGTTGTGGCTGAGCAGTGTAATGGTTGGTTAAGGTGTTTTTCTGTGTTCTTACAAGCTAAACCCCTTTATTCCTGCATATATAGGTTCACCTCTGTTAAGTTTAGCTGACATTTTAACTAGAATATCCAATACTGCATGAAGAGCGGCACTCAGCTGGCACAGGGAGTGCCACGTGTTAATCCCTCCCTGTCTTTGGGAGGATTTGCTCTTGGATTGGTCCCTCGAGGAGGGTCAGGAGCATTTAGGTAGGAATCCCTTTCAGTGTTACTCTTCAGGTTATGAGAATGGCCAAAACTGGGAGTCCATGAGAGGGATCCTGGTTGTATTGAAGGCTGGAGCCCAGCATTGGGCCCACAGCTCAGGGTGCATTTCCTTGCCGGTGCTGCCAGGAACAACACCGAGTCCCAGAACGGGAAATTCCTGTGTGTAATTTGTATGTAAAACACAAGCCATGACTTCAGCATTTGTGTTTTATTCCTTTGCAGCATGGTGTAAACCTGTACGTTACAAGAGCCCGTGTCCAGTACTGTTTTCCTTTGCACCGGCTCCGTCCGTCCCATGCTTCTGGCACACTCCCAGGTCGTGCTAAGAGACAGCCACTGTGTGGGAGTTAATGGCTATAGCTCACGGGTGTGTTAAATTGAACAGTTACAGAAGGAAATAGCAGGGTTTCAGGTTTTCTCTTCCCCTTGGGGCATTTGTCCCTGAAAGCACAGTGAAGTGCAGCCGGTTCAGGCCCTGGCAGCAGCAGGGGGGGTGGTTACTCTCACTGTGGCAGAAAGGGGCAATCAGTTTGTATCTGAGCATCACTGAAAGCTGGGGTTTGCAACTGGGGTTTGCGTGATCAAAACCGGAGCTGGCTGGATGAGGTAGATGCTGGTGGCTTCAGCTTCTGTGCCGTGTCTTTGCCTGCAATGGCTTTGCAAAGCAGTTCATTGGAGTGGTAACAGTCCTGGTGAGCATCTCCTGCAGTACCTGTCTGTGCAGAGCAGGTCGGCTCCCTGCAGCACAGGGAATGTGCTGATGCACCGGTCATGCCGAGAACCCTGGCAGAGCCTTCCCCTCTGTGCCTCCCTAAGAGCCCAGACAGAAGGGAAGCCCTAAATCATGCTCCTCATTAGCGGTACAGGATGCGCGGTGACCAGCACCATTCACTTTGTCATTCTAAGATACTTTTGGTTCATTACTTCAGAAAGAGCCATTGAAGAGCAGCGCTGCAGAGCTCACATGCTTCATTTGGCACACAGTAAAGGGGGGATTCCCCTCATTGTGAGCTCTAGCAATGGGGGTATCCAAGTCTCCCCGACCTTTGGCTTCTGGGTTTCACTTGGCCTCTTTGAAAAACAGTTGGTTTCTCCACTAGGCTGTGGGAGGTTGCAGGCAATTGCATTCTTGCAGCCTGGTTGCCAACTCCAACTGGGTTAACTGGGGCTGAGGGCTGGGGTTTGAGGCAGCAATGTACATTTATCCAGATTTTAAACAGCCACCTTGGCTGGGTGACTGGGAGATGAGTGACTGGGAGATGGGTGACTGGGAGATGGGTGACTGGGAGATGGGTTACTGGCAGCAGCATCCCAGCAATCAGCACCAGGATGATGCTCACAAACACTTTGATACTCCTTACTGCAGCATTGCAGGAGAGCCTGCACAAGGTGTTAAGGCACTTACCTGTAGCTCGTGTTTTGCGGTTGCTTCTATTTATTCATCTGAGAGGAGCCAGAAGCTTTGGCTTCAGATTAGAAATTGGACCTTGTGCCTTCCCTGGTCACCTCCAGACACTTCCAGAGCTGGAGCCAGGAAGGAACCATGAGCTCGTTAGTTGGGAAACAGCATTTTATGGAGGCGGTTGTTTATGTCTCATATTAACAATAACACTTGAACCACTTCCGCATCTCCAGCAGCATCTGAGTCACCCAGTCAGAGCACCTGTGCTGTGCAGGCCCTCAGCCCTTACCGAGTGCTTCTGTCCAGACCAGATGGTATCAGCTGGAGTGTTCTGGTCCCCAAAGGGATCAGAGGGGTCATCAACAACCCATTGGACTCCATGATGTTAAAGGTGTTTTCCAACTTAAATGTTTCTATGAGGGGTGAGGGATATGGACCCAAGCACAGGAGGAGGAGACAAAGACCAGGAATAGCTCACCCCATCCATCCATGTCTCTTAGCTAAGAGATGGTTTGATTTCCCTTGTTCTTAAACCCTCTAGCCCTGTGTGAGGCAGAAAGGTTTCACAAGCGCAGCCTGGAAGGTTGGAGAAGCAAAGGCAGGACAGCAAGGAAAGGATGTGAAGAGTTGAGCTGGTTTATCTCGGTTTGGCTTTTCTATGGCATGGCACGTTCTGCTTGCTCGCAGCAACCACTTCTGCTGAGCGTGTCGAGGGAGGGGAGGAGAGGAAGGACCCGCAGGGCCCCAGTCAGAGCTCACACAGCCACCGCTCGCATCCCCAGGACCCGCAGCTGCTGACCTGCATTTGAGCTCTAGGAAAGCTCAGACAACTGCATGTAAATATTTAGAGATATCTCAATGCTAAAAATAGCCCCATCTCTGCAGCCACAGCTCTGTGCTGCCTGCAGGGAGCAAGATACGCTCCCACGTAAAGGTTTCACAGACACGATCCAGCATGGGACACATGCAGGCAGGGGGACACCTCCCAGGTGTGAGCAGGAAGAGAGGACACAAACAGACCCTTTGGACTTTCAGCCTGCTGATCTGGGAACTTGCTTTCAGATCTGTGACATCCTGCCTGGAAAACCAGAGTAACAATCGCAGGACCCCAGCCTGGGTTGGGTTGAAGGGACCTTAAAGCTCATCCTGTTCCAATGCTTGCCATGGGCAGGGACACCTTCCACTACAGCAGCTTGCTCCAAGCCTTGTCCAGAAGCTGCTATAAACCCCTTTGCATGCCCCAAGAGCCTGCTGCAAAATGCAGCTCCTCTGCAGTGGGCACGAGCAGAGAGGGACAAGACCCTACAGAAACCATCACAGATCAGGCACTGCCACCATCGGCTCCTCTATTTCCCAGCTTGTTCACAGCCTCTCCAGCAAACCCCCTGACGGCTCCCAGTCCCAGGAGGTGCCAGCCAGGGGACAGGGAGCTGCCTGGGAGCAGGGAATCAGGTGCAGACAGAGGTGGGCAGCAGAGCCGGGCAGGGATGCAGCAGTTACCCGTTGTGGTATCGCTCTGTGACTTACTGCTGCCCTCTGCAGTTGTTTCTCCTTACTGTAAATGCAAAATATTGGTACCATGAAGGGATAATTCTATCACTTTATGATAGCGAGGGAGGGCAGGGGACATGGCCTGTCTTCCACGGGTTAGGAGAAACATCCCATGCTCTTCATGCGCCCAAAATCCTTCCCACATGACCCTCCTTCCTTCCCCCCACGCTGTGTCATGTTCAGCATTGCTGGAGCCCACTCAATCCTTTCATGCCTTGAGGAAAGCTTTACGTGGCTCATCATTAAAATGGTTACAAATCCCTGAAATCTCAACAGATGTTTGCGCTGAACTCCCAGGAATTCTCACCATATAACCAAGTTCAAGCCCACCAGACATATACACAAGTTCAAGCATCTCAGTACAAGAACCTCTTTTATTTTTACAGCGCAGTGACTGAAACAACATAGAAATTCCCCTCTCAAAACTGCATTTATAACACAATGTCTGTCAGAAGGCAATGCCTGTGTGTTGCTTTGTTTTTAATCACAAATTCTCACCATATAACCAAGTTCAAGCCCACCAGACAACCACTGTTTCATAGAGGAACTAAATCTCTCATGAACCACTGCAGGAGGGACTATTACGCACTGACCAGGAAACACACCCCTGGGACACCCAAATAGCTCATTGGACATGTACCACCAGGGGCCTCCTGTGGCTGTACAGGAGCATCAGCCTGTGCAGAGCATCACTCCCACTGGGATGACAGCTGAGCGAGAAACATCTGCCTAATTCGTCAGGAAAAGGTAAATCCATGGTCAAATCCACAGCTGCAATGGAAACCAACCCTGAGGAACTTCCCCAGTGAGCAAATGGTAAAGCTGGCAACAGCTGGGACACCCCAGATCAGATTAGAGAGGGAGCAGCAACAAGAAACAGGACACTGGGAACCACAGGGATGAAGGGCTGGGGGATTCTGTCACCTTCCACCTTAGAGGGAATTTGTTAAGAAAAAGCAGGATCAAACTGGCAAGATCTGTCCCATAGGAAAATTTGACCCTCAGATGATGAGAAAGCAAAGCCTCCAGAATCAGAAACATGAATTTAACAGTGGGAAAAGCACAAATATTTAACAGGAACAATACCCCAGTAAGGATCTACCTTGAACAGTCCAGTCCTTTGGTTCCAAATTCTTTTTCTGAATTCAGTTCAGCTTCACCCACAAGGAAGCTGAATGAAATGTTTCTTACTCTAACAGAAAGCTAAACCTAAGCCTAAAGAGAAAGTCTCGGAGCTCAGAAAGCAGCATCTCAGTACAAGAACCTCTTTTATTTTTACAGCGCAGTGACTGAAACAACATAGAAATTCCCCTCTCAAAACGGCATTTATAACACAATGTCTGTCAGAAGGCAATGCCTGTGTGTTGCTTTGTTTTTAATCACAAAATACTTCTCTGGACACTAGAAATTAGAGCTCTGAACACTATACACTTCACTGTTTCAGAGACTAATTTGTCATAACTTAACTCTATCTTATAAACAATTCCTTTAAAAAAACCATGGAAGATAGAAAGAACTCAAGTATTAAACTCAAAGCCTTAATTATTATTATTTTCTCTTTTTGTTTAACAAAGATACTCTCAGAAACGTATCAAAATGGTAAGTGTGGCTGCCCCAGCTGCTAGTCAGGCTCTGTGATACACTGCTCCACAATTTCACACAAGTTCGGGTTCTCCATCGCGGCTGCTACTCTCTCCTTGTCATTGATTTGCTTGTTGACTGCAAAACACCACATGAGAAGTGAAGTCAGAAGCAGTTTCTTCTCAGTTTTCTCTTTAGGTGGAAGATGTTATTTGCATAATGCCCCAACTGAAATCAGAACAAGAGCTGATAGGGCACTGGAAGTTTAAGTTACATGGCCGAGTATAAGAAGCTTGTGCCAGGCACAGTAGAAGGCTAACAAGACAAGAAGCATAGGAGAGTGCTCAAGAGCCAGCAGCCGAAAGACAGAGGGTTAATAGGGGACTGGGAACAAAGCAAATGAAAGCTCAGTCACAGAAACAACCACCAGAAACCAAACGTTTTTGTTACTTTCCTAGTTCAGGAAAAAAATGTAAGATGCTTTAATGACATATCTTGAAATGAAGTGTGAAATTTGCAAATTAGTAGCCCAGGTGCTATTTCTAGTCACTGAATCAAAAAAACCTGATTCTTGCCACACAGACAGCTAATGCTTAAGAACAAAAAGTCCTGGGACATTGCCTGGCCAAAGGCTGCAACAGCTCCCTTCAAACAGTGATGGGCCACAGCTTTGAAAGAATTCCAGCGTTCTCTAAGCTTTATTTTAAATGTTGACTGAGAAATACATATTTTTGTATGATGATGCTAAGATAGTGAGATCAACCAGTCAGGCAGTTCTTCATGTTAATTATTCAGCAGCACAGACTGGAGGGATTTCTGCTTGTTTCACTTTAAAGCTTTGACAGTGTATTCATTCAGAAAAGGTTTGTAAGGTAGGGGAAGAAAAGGACTTCTCAAGAGCACACAGACACAAGGCTGAGGCAGCACTCATTCACAAGCTCCACTTACTGTCTTCTTCAGTGGAATGTGTACCTTCTGTTACGTAGATTTCCAGCTGGAGGGGAGAGCAGTAGCGTTAGATACACATCAACAGCTGAATATATTCATTACTGGAGGAAAAACCTGCACAGTACACATGCACTGCTTGTCATTCACACTGTCACAGTGTGTACAGACAATGGAAGGGGATCAGTGGCAAGAGCTGAGCTTAGGCTTCACTGCAACACAGTCACAAGACAATCTCCTCCCTCATCTCAGAGCAGCAGCGCTAATACTTCAATTCTCTGAAACACTGGATTTGAAATCACCCTCCTCCATCAGGCAAGAACCCAAATGACAGCTGCTGAGGTGAGGAAGCCCCTGAAGCCCAGCATTCAGAAGTGCAGCAATAAACAGTCTTTTGTAAAGGGAAGAACAAGTTATCGACGGATCCCTTCAGGTGCTACACTGTGCTCCAACATCCACTCCCTCCACAGGCAAAGGACAAGCTCTAAAAAGACCCCACAGCCTGGAAGTTAGTGGACCCTGCAGCATACACCCACTTAAAGACAGCTTGGCATGCACTCATGTAGTTTGAAGGAAGTTCTAGAAAAGGTACTTTACCTTATGTTTAAAAGGCAAACATCTCTGAAGTTTCACTCTTAAACAAAGGCCTGTTTAAACAAAAGAGAAGAGATTTTCTTCTAAAATTCAAGGTTTGAAGTGCATTTTCAGGGACACCCCCACAGCACCAGCTCACTGCAGTTTTCCCACAAGGCCGGGCTTTGCAATGAGCTACACACAGGCAAAGCCATACCACAGCTCCAGTTTGTCCTTGGGCTGAGCCAGTGGTAACAGCAATAGAAGATACTCCCCCGAAGAGAAAATACTCCCCCGAAGAGAAAATACTCCCCAATTAGAGTACTCTGTACAGACAGAGAAGTTTGGGAAACAAAATCCAAACTATTTACTGCCTCCTTTCTTACATACACTACCCAGCTCTCTGAACCAGTTCTCACAGCACTGTCCTGTAAAAGCAGGAGTTGCTGTGCTTCAGAGGTCACAGGACACTGATAACAACTCACAATCAAACAGCCATTACAGGCCTGGTGGACATTTAAGTGCTGAGAACACGATTAGCACAAAGTTGAATATCTGCCGTGTGCATCACTGATCCTCAAGCCCGAGCCTTAACCCACTGACATTCCTAACAGGGTCAGCCTATAAATAACTTACTAGTGCTTGGCATGCTAATGCTTTACTGCCTATATGTTACTTTCTGCATAAACTTGCAAAGGTTTATTTAGGCATAAATACATGTACTTCTTCATTAAATTAAAGACTTATTTTCCCTTAAATCTTTAGAGATGCACTGGGAAGTCTTAGCATTGATATAGAATGGTAAGAGATGCCAATCTTGGCACACTTAAATCATTTTAGAGATCTCAGACATGATTTTCCAGATGCAATCTCAGCATAAATAAGAAAAAAAAAAAAGGAAAAGCAGCCAGTGTAGATTCTCATTCAACTTAATGGCTTCCAAACTCCCAATGCTACAGAGCCTTTTTTGCTATCCTTGTTTTGCAGCGTGGGTTTGTTGTACATGTGTGGGAGTGAAGAACAGCCTAGAAGGTAAGGGGAAGATAAGAGAGATTTGGAGAAATACAGAAGGAATTCTGGGCTACTCCCCACTAGATTTGAGAGCTTCTCTTTGAGGAGTTTCCCTAACTTGCTAAAAACAGTTGGGTGTCCCCACACTTCTGCTTTTGTATCTGTTTCATTGCTAGCAGGGTTCTCAAGATGGTCAAATGCTGGCAAAGCAATACTCAATTTTAACCAAGATTGGTGTTATTCAAACAACCTAAAGTTAACTTCACTGATACAGATGTAATGAAACAGGAATCTTACCAATGAGAGTAGCCAAAGAGCAATGAGGTACTGTTGGTGTAAACCTGATGATCACCAGATACTCGTCTTCTGCTATCTCCTGCACTTCAACGCCGTTTTCCGTTACCACTTCCAGTTCTTCTAAAGTATTCGGCTTCTCCGGGTCCCGGATAGTACGGATTATATCTAGAGCAGAACGCAAGTGACCAACAATAAAGGAGCTTTCCTCAATTTAATAAAAGGCTTTTTCATTAGAAACCACCTTTTTTTTGTTTGTTTGCCATTGTTTCTCCTTTTATTCTTTTTAGATAAGACTGCACAGCGCTGCATTAACTCCTCAATGGCTACAGCCCAGCAGCGCCTCGCAGCTTGACAATGTGGCTGCAATCCTCCACGATTCTCAATGCTGCATTTCCAGAGGTAAAACCTCTGCCTTACAATAAGAGCAGTCACTCAGTAACAGCAATCTCCACTTCCCTGGCTCGCTGGCTGCCCCTTCTGGAATGACTTGCTTTTCCAGGTGTGTCCAGCTCCTCTTGTCCAAGGTGATGAAACACCAAGGAAACCCCCCCAGTGCAGGAGCTGAGCCCAGCCCTTTCCCCCCCGCTCAGCCAGGAGCTGGGAAGCAGCAGCAGCTCCCACCACTCCAGGGGCGCAGGGATTCAGCTCCCAGCACACCCCTTCCTCAGGATCCCACTAACAGGGGCCGTGGCACATGCCCCGTCCCAAGGTCACAGCACCCAGCCGCAGCCTGGGGCTGGCGGTGGGGCTGGGGGAAGCTCGCAGGCACGCAGGGGAGGCGCTCACCCTCACATAGCGCTACCTGCGCTCCCCAGCACCCCAAGGGTGCCCCCTCCGCACCCTACAGCCCTGATAGCGATTCCAGCTCGCAAGCAGGACAAGCACCCTTCCCTCCGGCCCCACACCCAGGGCAGCCGCCTTCACCCCAGCCCCTCAGGGCCGCAGCGCTCCACACGCACCTCCTCGGCGCCCACAGGGGCTGGCCAGGGCCCGGCTTCCCCCCAGCTCACCCCGCCAAGGGCACAGCAGCCGCGGCCCCCCGTCCCCTCGCAGCCCCCCGCTCCTTCCCCACCCGCCCCACAGCCCCAGCCCTCGCCGAGGGACCCCCCCCAGCGGCCCCGCGACACTCACCGTAAACTTCGAGCGCCTTCTCCTGCTCCATGGCGTGGCTCCGGGGGGCATGGCAGCCCCTACGCAGCCCAGAGTACCACAGCACCCTGCCCAGCGTGTGCGAGAGCAGCCCCAGCACCAGCGACATCCTCCTGCTACGCCATGGGAGAGGGCGAAACGGACCCTCCCGGCCACCGTCCTCAGGCAGCGGGCGCGCCCGAGGGGAGCCTGGTTAGCGGTGGGCGGAGCAACGCCGCGGAAGCTCCGCCCGCTGGGACGTGCGGTGCCCCCGGCGGTGGCGGGGCTGTGCCGTGCCGCGGGGCCCGGTGGCCGTGCGCGGTGCCCCGCTGTTGTTGACCCCTCTCCGGTACCGCGGCGCCGTTAGGCCCGTCCGCACCCGCACAAACACGCCCCGCCGGGCTTTGCCCCTGGAAGCCGCACGCTTGGCAGCGGCCAAGCTTCTACCGGGCCGTGTCGGAGGGAGCCGGTTCCAGCTGCCTCAGGTGGCTCAGCCGTGCACAGGGCCGGCACACAGGCCGCCGGAGGCAGCCGCCTGCCTCGGTCCCACCTCCGGCAGGGAGCGGCAGCGCTATCTTTGCCCAGCGCTGCTCGGGGAGACTACAGCTCCCAGCGGGCATTGCCGCCCCTTCCCGCGGTGCCGGCCCGCAGGCCCTGCTGGGAGTTGTAGTCCCGCCGCGGGACTGGTGAGCGCCGTCAGCTGAGCGGAAGGAGGAGGTGTCCCGTCCAAGATGGCGGGGTGCCGGTAGGCCGGTGGCGGCGGCTCCGTGAGGGGATGGAGCGGGCGAGGCGGGAGCTGCGGGTGCTGCTGGCGCCCCTGTCCCGGGACGCGCGGGGCTCCCTGCGGGATGCGGCCCGCGTCCGGCTGAGCAGGGGCCAGGACGCTCTGGGCAGCCTCTTGGTCCCTGGTGGGATCTACCTGGAGTCCCTGGTGCCGGGCGGAGGCGGCCGGACCCGGGGCAGCGTCCTCCCGGGAGCCTGGGCTGAGTAAGTGGCGGGGGGCGGGCAGGGCAAAGGGGAGGCCCGGACGGGGATCCCCGGCACCGCCCCGCTTCTTTGAGAGGCGCTGGGTGGGCCCCGGGGCTGAGGAAACGCCTGCAGAGGCTATGGGGGCCTGGCAGAGCCTGGTTCGGAATGGGAGGCTCTCCACGGAAGCCCCGTTGCTGGAGGGGGCGTTGATTTATATGGAGTCATTCGTTCAGTTGGGGGTGTATTCTTCACGGGAGATCGCAAAGGGAAAAAGCCAAAGAAGAAAACGCGCGTGGTTTTGTCGAGCTTCTGGTGCGCGGTTTCACAGTGCGCTGACTTCCCTCTCTGTGAGCGGGGCAGCGCCTGTGTGGGACATCGGCAATCACATGATGTTTTTCGGCTGCGTTAGCTTCTAACGCTGGGTCAAAGCCACAGGCACGCTGCAGTTCTGAGTGTGTGGTGACAAGCAATGCCAGCGCCGCGGGGGTCTCACTGCGGGGCCTCCTCTGCTCCCTCTGCCCATTTCCCTCCTGTAGGAGAGCGGGGCTGGAGACGCAGCTGGAGAGTTTCTCAGCGTGAGCCAAGGGGAGGCAAAGCCTGTGGAAATGGGCGGAATGCTCTGCTTCTGCCTGGCTGACAGTGCTGGTGCTCCTCCTTCTCCAGGTCCCAGAGCACAGCTCTGCTCACACTCATGCATGACTAAAAGAAAGAAACACACAAGGATAGAAAACTCTTGTATTCTTGAGAGGAAGAGCAGTAGGGATTCCTCCTGCGCTGTCTTGCATTGCAGTCTCTGCTGGGGTGAAATACCTTATAGTGTTGGGGAGGGATGGGGCAGGGGCAGAATCTTCACTGCAATAGGTTAAGATTACAATATCCATCATCCACAACTGTTCAGTGTATGGAAGGTGGAAAGAGTGAGGTCAATAAACATACTGACTGTTGTATCTTCAGCTTCATGTGGGAGAGCACAGAAGATGATCTGCAAGCAGGCAAGACCAAAATACTGGCTCTTGGTAAAAGTCATGAACTGTTTGTCTATGAGTTCACTATAGAAGATGGAAAATACAACCCGGCTTCCCTGCACAGTTGTAAGGAAGATACACTTAGAAAGCTCCTTGAAGTTAAAAACATTAGTGAGTAAATTTCCATGTGTATTCTGTATTTGAAAGTATTCTAATTCTGCTTCTGCTGGTGGAAAAACGGAGGCAGTAGGATTGCACAGGAGGGACGTGTCACACTCACTTGAAGGTATCAGTAGCAGCATTAGTGAAAAATAAGTGACATTTCTGTGTTCAAAGATGATATTGTTGAGGGGAATGAAACTTGTAGGGTGAGGTGTTTGGATGAGATGAAATTAAAATACACTTTAGTAAATGATAATCATGCACCCTGCTACCTCAAACTTCCCCTTTGATGCTGAAACTGATGGGAAGGAAACAGAGAGAGAAGGGTCTTCACTAACCCTGCAAAGAATGATGATGTGTTCAACATGTTCTGTGATTAGCACATGTCGTGTGCAGTTAGGATGCACAGTCACTGCAGCGCTTTTGATCTTCCTCATGTTAAGCAGTCTCTCTTGCTAAAGTGTTTTTATTTCCAAATGTAGCTTTTATTTTCAGTGCTGACCATTTTGTGGTGATATTTTGTGTTTTCCATAGTACTCCACATAAAAATCCAGCACTGTTTTAGGCAACTGTTGTAAAATTAGTGCTCCTGATGTAGAAAGTGAGATTTAAACCAAAGCAAGTCAGGTATGTGTCTCCCTCCGTGCCGACTTTTATTATGGTGGTAGCAGAGGCAGTGAATTTGAGCTGTAATTGTCTTGAGCTGTCTTTACAAATAAAAAGTACCAGACTATTATAATCCTAAAATACCTTTACATTTACAGGTCTGTCTTCAATTTTCTCTTTGAGGATACTGTCTTTTAAAAACAACAAGTGCACACTGCTGCTCAATACGTTCATTGTTGTGCATCTTGCCTTTCCTGAAGAAGACTCGTCCTTAGAGACGAGCGACTGCTTTACCCTTGATTTACCTCCACAAGTTTTGGAAAGAATCACGGATGTCCACTTCTGCAGAGGGACCCTGTTCCTGTTGGATAGCTCTGGCTGGATTTGTATCCTTTGTGGCAGTGAGTAGCTGTCAGTGTAAATGATCTGGAAGTACAAAGTTGTTTCTCTTTTCTGTCAGGGTTAAGCAGAAATTTCTTGAAAGACATTGAAGCATCTGTTTAGAAGATGCTTTCAATAAAGGGGTGTGTATGAAGTGCTAGATATTGCTGTAAAAATGTTGTAGTCATGTATCAAATGTAGGTGTTCAACATGCCACTGGAAATCTGTTTCACACCAGAGTAATGGTTTTCAGTGCTTTGATAGGTGGGTTCCACATGTTGTGTTGTGCAGAGATGGACCAAAGTCAGCAGCAGTTCACCCTCTTCCACTTCTATGTCATTTCTTGTTTGTTGCTCAGTCTCAGGCTTGGTGTTTCCTTTGACACTTTTTAAAGACATCTTTGACTCTTTTGATGGTGCAAATCTAGGAAGCATAAGTGTAGCACTGTGGCAGGGGAACGTGCAGGGTGAGGCCACGAGTCCAACCACTGAAGTGCTGCTCACTGCGATGAGAGTGTCACATGATCTCAGTGCTGCTGTGATCATCAGTTCCTCCCACTGTGCCATCCTGGTGGATCTGAACATGTACTTCAGGTGTGTTCGTAGCAGAATTCCTGAGTGAAAGGTTTGAGTGCAACTAACATAAAAAGTGCCTGACCTTGGTGCTGTAGTAGTTGAGGTGCTGAGCTTTTTAGTTTGAGTTCCGGCTCTGTGATAGAGGTGAAGTTTAACATTTATTTCTTTGCAGACAGTTCCCTGAGCATTTGCTCTGTAAGAGAGATCCTGAAAAACTTCCAGTGAAGCCTCCTGAAGGACTTGATGAGGATGACCTTGCTAGTTCTGACTATAGCATGAAGCTCCTGTCCTTGCCTTTCCGCACAGACAGGTAGATAAAGAACATACCTCTAAACCAGGCTGGGGTTTGCCTCCTTTACATCACTGATAACAGACTGCTGACTGTTCTTTAACTGCAGTTGTGGCAAGTAAAATCAGCTCATTTTGCTTTAAATCTTTTGATGTTAGGAAATGGGCCGAGACAACTTTACATATGTCATCCAGCAGCTTCTAAATAGTAATTGCTGTTTGTGGTGTTACCTTTAGTTTGAACCAGGATTGACAGATCTTTGTATTCCAGGTACTTCACAGTTGTGTGTTCTGCACAGATGAGCGCATGTGTATTTTGTGTTCATGCAAAGCATTTTAACCATGTTGTGACCATTAGTATTAAAGGCATTAATACTGATAAAATATGTTAATTATAACTAGATGCAAATGTAAGAAATAATTCTGGAATTAATTTAATCCTGGGGTTTTTTAACTGATGGGGCATTTTCTATGGAGAAAAGAAAATATGCTGCTAAAAGTGCTCAGCTTGAGGGACATTGTCAGCTAATGCAGCTATGATCATTCAGCTTGGCTGCAAACAGTATTTACACAGAAATAAACAGGACATGTGAAGGTTAAAATACAAGGTGTTGCATGGAATCTATAAGCTCAAAATACGTGTTATTTAACTGAGAAAATGCATTATTCTGGGGGTAATACCTGGTGCTGTAGGTGACTTCTTTCTTCACCCCAGGTCCTGGAAGGCACACTTATCTTCGCTGTGTGATAAAGTAAGGAGAAGAAAACCAGGTTCTCCAGATACGGTGAACGACTTGAATTTACCTTGGTATCAGTTTTTGACTCATCTTGAAGATCATGATCCTGAAATCTGTGAAGATTCTGAAACAGTGCTATCTTTTGTTCCACGAGTTCTTACTTGGGCCTTGTCCATGCCATCACAGAGCAGTGGTACAAACCCCAGCAATGCACCACAGCAATGGAAGCAAATCCCCAAAGAAGCACCACAGGAAGTGGTGAAACTGGAGTGTAAATTGGTAACTGGAGTTAAAGCCCTGTTTGTAGTACTGACAAATGACAGAGGGTTGACTCTTGCTCTCTGGGATTTCGAGTCGCAAGATGTGACCTATTACCGCTTTGGCAAAAATAGTGTGTATGTGGATTGCAGCGAGGAGGTGCCACTATCTCTGCTGCTGACAGGTGAGGGGGTTTATAGAATTCTTCTCATGTAGCCTCCTGATAAAAGCCTTTTTTTTCTTAGTGCTCGCTTTTTTTGGCCACCGTTGGCTGATTTCTAATGCATTCTTGCTGAGGTGAAATCTAAATGGAGCCACTGCAGCTTCGCGCCATTATTTAGGAAGAGGGGCACTAGACAGAAATGCTGCTGTGTAGCAACTTGCTGATTTATTTGTAATTGTGGTTTCATTCTTTTATTCAGAGTATGGTCTGTCCTTAGTTCTCTTTGGTTTAACTCAAGAAGAGTTTCTGAATAGACTGATGATCTACGGCAGTGCTGGAGTTGTAGATGCTGTTTGTCACCTCAATGGATGGGTTCGGTGTTCAATTCCCATACAAGCACTAGAGGTAAAGAAATCTGGTTGTGTCTTGCAGATGACAAAAATGCCTCTTTGAAGTAAATGAATGCAGGTTAGCAATGTTAATGATGGGTTTAGATGCAATTAAAAGTATGCCTTAATAACCTAGGGGCAAAAAGTAGTGGTTTAGTTATTAAATAAACCATTGAAACAATGGGTAATGCAGGTGAATAACCCAAAGGAAGTATTCAGAGTCCTGATACTCACAGTACTTACTTTATACCCCAAACCAAACTCTGTAATAAATTGCTGAATGAACATTTTGCCTCTGAAGATAGGGGGCGGGGTTTTTGCAAAGCCTATTAAAGAAGCATGGCAGGTACTGACCAGGTCACCTTGTTATTTTGGGCTGCAGGTACTCATAGTTTAAATGTCTTCTTTTTTTCTGCATGTTCACTTGGTCACCAAGTATGAAGTACAAACATTAGCAGTGAGCTTACAGTATATATTTTAGAATACATACCTAATTGTTCTGCTGCATGTTTGTCTAGGCAGGTTTGGAAAATCATCAACTAGACACAGTAAACTTGTTTTTAAAAAGCAAAGAAAGTCTTTTCAGTCTGTCTGCACCCAGCTCTGGACCTGAGCAGTCTCCTCATAGCACATCCCAGTCTTACCTGAAAAGTAAGTAAAAGGCTTTCAGCTACATAGAGGTTTAAATTTAATTGCCTTGGTATTTATGGCAGTGTTTGTAAGAACAGGCTGAATTGCTGATGCCCCTGTGTGTTTGGATGATGCTATATGGCAGCTTCTCCACTTCTGGAAAATAAGAGAGAAATGGTACCTAATGGAAGGGATTTTTGGTTGTGTTCTGGTATTGACATATGCATTTTAAGCATCTTGATGTGAAGTTAAATCATGTTACATACATTGGTTGACACGTTTTGTAGCATACCTTTATGATTTTCCTCTGGAAATTTAAATCTGTGTGAGCAGACATACGGTGGGATGCAGATGGTTTAACTTCTTGTGTAAATGTTGCAGATTTGGAAGAGCTGAGGCCAGCTTTAAACTTGCTTTGCTCAGCAATCAAAGAAAATGATACAGAGTCTCACAGCAAGCACTTTTCTGAGCAGCTGCTAAACCTCACCTTGACTTTCCTCACGAAGCAACTGGACGAAATCTTTGTGCACACAGAGGGTGAGATTATTTATTTTGAGCCATATGTAATAATGTGTCATTAGTTGTCAGAACAACTAAATTTTTTTATTTTAAAAAGCCTAGATTTGCCTAGAAATAACAACAAAAAAGTGCTAGAGTGAAGTGAATGAAAGATGTTGCTTAAAGGGAAACATGACAGAGTATCTGTGTTAGCCCAGACAACTACAGTCAGGCTCTCAGATCAGCCAGGACACTGTCAACAGGATCTTTTGGGGATGCCTGAGAATGGCATAATGGGACTTGCAGCTAGTGATAGATGCTTCGTGGTAGTGCTGTTAAGTGGCACGAGTAGCCCTCAGCTGCTCCTGCTTTTCTCAGTGCTACCACTGAAAATACTCTGGCACAAATGTTTATGTGGCTATGGAATGGAATAGACCAGTTTAAGAAACTGATACAGCTGAAAATAAATAGCCTACCAGGTTATTTTTTATCTGGAGCACTTCCCAGTCTGATTAACTGTGTGTCAAGAGAATCACCCATCCCAGGGTAACCCGAGGGGTGGCTGGGAGCAAGAGGCAGTGTCTGGTAGGTTGCAGACTGGATGTGGGAGTGTGTGAGTGCTTACTCTGGCACAGTTGTGGAAATGTTGCTCTTTGAACTACAGCCTGAAAGGTTCAAGAATAGAGCCACAGCTCGTAACAAGTGAAGTATTAAAATGACAGCATTCCAGAGGGCAATTCTGTTTTGCTAGAGAAAGCTGTTGAGAGGGGGTGCCATGTCCCAGCATACAACTTGCTGTCCTGCTGCTTGGGTTGGGATTGCTGCCTCGGTGATGCTTCTTAGTCAGTGGACCTACAGGCTCTGCATGTTAAAGCAGAACTTATTTCTTCTGAGAGTAAATGGTGCAGACCAGTAACTGTTCATCTTTTTTTTTTTCCCTACATGATTTTTAGTAGTCTTTGTTTCTTTCTGCATGAATGTTATGTTGAAAAGTCCCTGCATTTTAAATGGGACTTACCCTGGTAATAATGGGTTGGATTGATAAAAAAATTCAATTCTTGTTTACTTGTCCCTGAAGGAGAAAACACACAGTGAGGACAGGGGATGCCTCTGGAGGATTGTGGCTGTGTCCTGACAGTGTGCTGGTAGTGGTGGGCAGTATCACTACCTGCCCAGGTCACACTGCAGAACAGAGCTCTCTCCTCTGAGGTATGTTCTGCTTATTAATCAAGAGAACACATTCAACATCACCAAGCATTATAAGTGCTGTATTGTTCATTCCTGTTTAACTGGTATCTTGGATGCTTTTGACAGAACCTGATGAATTCCTGCAGAAGGCTGCAGATATTTTAACTGATTACATTATTAAACTGAGACAATTCCTGAGAAAATATCCACAACCACGAATAAATCCGGTGCACGCAGGCAGTGATCCCGATGAAGACCTGCCTGAACTGGAAGAAAGCCACATGTGGGAAAAACTGACTCCAGAGGTAAAAATGAGTAATCAGGTTTTTATAATGCTGGTTAAGTATATTTGAGGAAATTACTGATATGGAAATGTATTTAAAATGTTGTGGAAAAAAAATCAATATAGGGATTATAAAGATAGTAACCCTGAAGATTATTGATATCAGTTTGTTCCTTTTTTAACCCTTTTTAGGAAGTCATTGCTGAGGCCATCTTAAACAACAAAATGCCAGAGGCCCAGACCTTCTTCCGAAAGCATCAGCATCCTGCTCAAAGTCTTCAAGAATTTACTCAGACAGGCTTGAACCTGGTCTATGATCGGCTTCTGAAGGACAACACCAGAGAGGCCTCAGAACTGTTAAGAAACATGGTGAGAGGTGTTCAGTAAGCATGCTGATCTCAACCCTTCTTTGTGACTAATGAAATAAATGAGTGCTGAGAGGATGGGGAGTATTTAGGTGTCTTATGGATGTGGTAAGTCTGCCACATACATGTATTACAGTGAAAATTACCTTGTTTTAAAGAACTGTTCCATCGCTAATGCCTTCAGAATGCTGAGGAGCCTATTTATATGTGTTGACTGATGTGATGATCAGCAAAGCGTAAAGGTGATTCTGGCAAGTCAGGTAGTAAAGGGTACACATGTCATATCCAGACATGCTGGAGACATCTGACAGACCTCTGGGTCGTGCCAGCTGGGATAACTGGTGAAGTGAGTATCACAGCTTGCCTTTAAAAGGTTGTGTGCTTTGGAAAGTGAGCAGATGCCTTTATTCTGTTACTGTACGGTTTCTGTATACTGTACAGTATTCTGTACACTGCATTTGTACAGTTTGCATACAATGAGTGTCTCCTTTTTGTTAGGGCTTTGATGTGAAGGGGGAATTGCGTAAGATCTGTTTCTACACAGTTGATAAACACGTACGAGATCTGTTGGTAAGTGTGGTTTTCTGTCCAACTGATGTTCTCAGGTCTGAAGTCTGATGTGTATTTATGCTGAGAGAAATAACTGTATTGATCATGCTTTCAGACTGGGAACAAGCAGGTTTGTCCCTGCATCCTTACAGTGTAGTCACTGGAACATGCTATTCACATGCCTGTGCTCTTTTGTATTTGCAGTTCAAGTAAAAATGGATTGAGAAGTCATTTCAGTGTTCTGTCTCTGATCTAGTTCCCATCTGCTTGCACACAGTAAGAAGTCTTGGCCCTCGTGTAATTTAAGTGCATTGACTCAATGTTTCCAGCATTATTTCCTACAGTTGGTTGGTTAACTGCTTACGCTTGCAGGATCATTTACAACTTTAATATCTTATAAGTAAATAACAGTTGCAATTGGAGGTAATACTTTAATTTGAATTAAAGGTGAAAATTTTACGAGAAGAAAATTATTTTTCTGAGAAAGAGAAGAAAATGATAGACTTTGTGCATCAGGTTGAAAGCTTTTACTCGGAATCCTCCCAAGAAAATAGAGAGATTCAATCTCTTGCCAGGTAATGTGGGTTATCAGTTCTCATTGTTAGTTAGTAATGTTAATAGGATTTATAATATGCTGGCTTCTGCATTCCTTATGATTTATTGCACTAACAAACACAGTCTTCTCTAATTTAATTGTTTTCATGCTGGTCTTCATTTGCAGAACCAAGAGTCAGTGTGGGAACTGGTTATTTGTCTCATTAATGTAACAGTCAAGTGCTGTCATTTTCTTTCCAGACTAAGTCATGATGTACTATTATCAGTGTAACAGAAGTCTTCTGTTCCTGTCATCACCTCCATAAATGAAGTATTTTTATAACAAATTGTTAGCATTATTAATCCAATGAAACAGGTTCAGACGGAGTGTTTGCTCTATTTTTGATTGCCATAATCAAGCAATCTCCTAGAAAAATCATTTTACAGTTAATTGTAAAATGTCATGGTATTTATCAGTTGCCATGCCAGTTTGGGAAAAATGAGGTAATTCTCTGCTCACTGCTCTTGCATGAATTCTCAGACTTGTAGCTGAAGTAAGTCCCTCTTCAGAGGGAAGAACAATCCTCTTCAAAATGGACTGGCAAAATTTGTTGACCTTTGCATCATCCTCTATCTGTTAGACTATTTAAAAGAGTACTAAAGAAGGTTCTAATGCAATTCTTCATTGCAGTTTCAAGAACTGGAGAAAGGAACAAGACCTTTCCAGACATTCAGCTGTTCTGGACTCCTTGAGTTGTGATAGACATCGGGTTCCCAATAGGAGAGTCAGAGTGATGTTTAACTGGGCCCAGTGGTGGGATGAGCTCATTCAGGAAATGATTCTTCTCCCCAGAAAACCACGCCAAGGCAAGTGTTGTGTTACTGAGGATTCAAAAGAATGTGGAACTAAAAACGTGTCTTTGACGTAGTATTGTGTAGGAGTGGCGCTGACACAAAGTTTTGTGCTACCACAGTAGCTCGTTTAATTTTTGTCAGTGAAAATGGGTGAAACAAGTGCTTTTATTCTGTTGTCTTCTGGCAGGGATCTGTGTTTTCCTGTAGAGAAAAAATTGGAGCTAGCTGAAAGGGGCTTTTAAATGTCATCTTCTGCTACATTTTGTAGAGCTTATTACACTGTGGTATTCCATTTAGCTTTTCCAACATAAAGCTCTAGCAAGCTGTAACAGCATACTTAATCTCAACGTGATATTTGCAACCATTCATTAAAAATATGTACATGTATAAATGTCACTGTTTCCCTTGGTGGTGCCTGTGCCGGTTTCATCACTTTGCCTTTCTGAAACACAGAGCTCAAGACGTGTAATCCCGAGGTTCTTTGGATGCACTTGACAGCCCAGCATGATTGGCTTAATATTTGTTCCTGGATTGAAGAATCTGAGCCCAGCCAGACCTTGGGTGGAGAAGCTAACTGGCCCCCGCTTACTTCAGACATCATTGACAGGAACATGTTATGTAGCAGCTACATGAGGAATGACATATTAAACAAGCTGGCGAGGTATGTGCCCTCGATGCATTGTACAACTTCCAGTCTTAGGTGAAGCCAAAATCAGATATTTACAGCAGTACATGTTAGTAACATCTTTGATACGTATTGATTTTTATATTGTATTTAGTGCCTTTTTTTAAACAGCACAAATCCATAAATGAATTGAATTTTAGTCTTTACTTGCACTTTGTTATCTGAAAACAATGAGAAACATGAAAGCAATAGAAATCCTCCATCAGCCCTTCGATCTTTCACAAGGAAATCATTTCTGATGCCCATTTTGATGTACAGAGCATGTCACTCTTTATGCCTCATTCTCTGCAGTGAACCTTAGTAACTGTGGTATTGTTTGATACTGTCAAATGTATTCTGGCATGTTGTGTTTACCTCAGTAGTGAAGGTACTTCCCCAAGAAGGAAAGGTCTGCTTTGTTATTTTGAACTGAAAACACCCTTCAGAGCTTGCTGAAGAGGTAACTGTCTCATCAGGGCCTGTGCTTTCTCTCTTTCCTGATAGAAATGGAGTCTTTGTCTCTTCTGAGTTGGAAGATTTTGAACTTCTGCTCCAGAGACTGTCCTACATCGGGGGAGTTCTGCAAACTCCTCACCCTGTTCCAAAGTACAATGCTGCAGGTGGTTTGGACTTCCACGCTCGTTTCGTCCTTCACTGTTTAGAATATAATTTGCAGTATCTGTTATACACTTACTTAGACTATTACAGGTATGAAGGCTTTTCACCCCTCAAATCTTGTGCATAATGAAATAATGAAACACTTCTATTAGTTGGCAGTAAGAGTTTCCTCAGCCCTTCTTATTTGGCAAGAAAGGCTGCTTGGGTTATGGCAGGATCATGCAGTGAAAAACTGTGTGAGGGTTCATGCTGTATTCTGAAGCTTTATTTAGGTTGTCTTGTCAATACGAATTTGTGCATCAGTCATCAAAGGAAACAATTACAGTTGTAATTAGTATAATGTTAGAAGCAGTAGAATCTTAAAGGCACCAGGACAGCTGGTTCTTCACAAACTCTCTCACTTGAGCAAAGTACGAGTTCAATCGTGATACATTCACAAATAAAGAAATTGTTGGTTTCCATCTAAGTAAGGATTAGGATTGGAAGGCTAAAGTAATATTTGGTATTGCAACTATGTGAGTAAGTTCCTTTTAATGAGTGCCTTGCAATTAAAATTTCTTAGCTGTAACTCCACTCTAACAGTGTAATCATTAAGAAAATAGAAATGGACCAGAAAAAAAGCCAATAATTTTTTTTTTTAGGAGGGGTTTATTTGTGTAATCAATTTTAGTTTGCATAAAAGACTGCAGAGTGGTATTTGTGAGTCAGGTCCTTTCTTCAGAAGGTGTTTAGGGTTGGCAGGTCTGGAAACTATTAGTTTGATTTACAGAAGCAAACAAGTGCAGGAACAGAAAAGGGAGATGTCAGTGATGCCAGATGGGCTAAAGCTGCACATCTTATGGAGAAGGGTGATATGATTTGGCTCTTTCATACAAGTCAATAATAATAAGCCACTGTAGCACCAAGTTAGATGCTCTTATTTTTTAATGCAGTGTTATGCTGGGGCAGAGGATGGTTATAAATCCTGTATTTTCACTCGTTTCCAGTTTAACTTCTTCAAATTGCCCTATTCTGGATAACAAGGAATTGCACGAAGCACATCCCTGGTTCGAATTCCTGGTGCAGTGTCGAGGGGTTGCCAGTAACCCGCAAGGTAGGAGTCCAGCCGTGCAGGAGCTGATCCCATGTTTGTGCTGCTGAGTCTGGGGCACAGCTGGGTTTAATTTCTGCTTTGCTGCAAACCTTTTTCTGTCCATGGCAAATCATCTGTATGTGCATTAATTCCTCATCTCTAAATTGTGGATTATAATTCCTGTTTAAACTGGACGTAAAGATTTGGAGGCTGTAGATACGTGAGATTTTTTTTGTGTATGATCATCATTGCCTCCAATTTGGTTACATTCCCAGCAGGTCGAACAGGAGAAGAATTCATAAGAAAATCCATATATGTTAAAAGTGAAGATTTCTCTAGTTTTTGTGGTGCATTTTTAGTTCTCTGCCCCTTGGATTATGTGTTTGCTTTTAGGGGGTTTTGTTATTGCCATTGAAAATCAGTAGAATTTGTGCCCTTTCACTTTTTTTGGGAACATCGACAAATGATAAAAATAAGCCCAAGTGAGGCTTTTTCAGCAAGTGTGAGCAGTATTGGATAAAGAGTTGAACCAATACAATGCTGAACTCTGGGACTCAATCCAAATCCATCTGTGTAGGTTAAGCTGTGGTTTGAAATTGGGAAAAGCTTAGTAAAACATATGACAGCTTTTCTGTGTTTATAAGTAAATTGAGAAAAATAACTTAACAACAAAACCCCAGCATTTTTCCTGGTCACAGAGCAGTTGTAATGCATGATTTAATGATGTAGTAATGGGTTTGCATGAAATTAAATCTTTATTCTTTTCTTTCAGATCCAAAGATGATTTTTCAGGCTAGTCTAGCAAATGCTCAGATCCTGATTCCTAGTAACCAAGCCAGTGTGAGTAGCATGCTACTGGAAGGACGTACACTGTTAGCACTTGCTACTACAATGTATGCACCTGGAGGTATCGATCAGGTACTGTGCGCAGCAAATGGGACTTTTTGTGTTGTCACCATATGCCAGATTCCTATGAGGTAGTTTGGTGCATTCAGAGATTGTTTTATTATCATCTTAATGCAGTTACTCCTTCCTAATGGAATCATTTTGCTTCCTTGCAATGCAGGTTCTTCAGAATGAAGATACAGAAAATCCTCTAAAGAAGGTGGATCCACAGCTCCTAAAAATGGCATTGACTCCTTACCCCAAGCTCAAAGCTGCTCTCTTTCCACCGTGTACTTCTCATGGAATTCTGCCACCTGACATCTCTCTCTACCATCTTGTTCAGGTACACAGAATGCTTCTCAGTAGTGCTTTTTGGCAGAACAAAAGTGAACTAAGAGAAGCTTATTTTCAGCTAATGCCTGAGAGTGGGAACCACATGTTGTATCTTTGGAATCCTTAATTTGGAGCTAAAGTTTATGGCTTCATTCTGAACAGGTTTTTAAATGGTATCTAGATAGTGTGAGTTGCTTCCTCCTGTTCCCCAGGCAGGTACAGACAGTGTTTAACTGCAGCAGTCTGGCATGTCAGAGCAGTGATTCTCTTGCTGTATTCAGTGGGCAGGTTGTTCAGTATTACAGAAGTTAAAATGTTTTTGAAATTTAGGATTAAAGGGTAGTGTCTCCTGGAATGTCCTAACACATTCCTGGGCAAATGCCTTGCACTTCAGATCTGTGGTATGAGATAAGCTGAATGCTGGAAGAAATAATATGTACTATTCATTATTAGGAAGTGCTGGCCTTGCTAAGATCACAGTTTAGAAAACACTTAAGCATGTTCTTTCCCTGTTGCCGTAGATCAAAGTTTGAACCTTTCCTTGCTTTCCTTGTTTGTGTTCAGATCATGCAGAGTAGATAAAAATGTGCCTTTGGGAGAGAGCTGCACAGGGTAGATCATTGCTGGATAGCAACACAGGCCATTCCTGATCCTCTGCTACTGTAGCTCCCTAAAATATTCCATAGTCTGCTCTGATGTGAAAATCTTAAGCTGTCTCAATGTCTTTTGTTTCTAATCTTTCAGTCATTAGTGCCCTTTGATCCCACTAAACTGTTCGGCTGGCAGTCAGCGAATACTCTTGCTGTGTCAGGTATGTTACTTTTCAAGTTTTCTATGCTTTCTTAGCCTGAGCACCTGGGATAAAACACCTTCCAGTGGAGTGATTTGGCAGATAAACTTACTCAAACTGTCAATTCTTTTACAAAAAAATAGGGTCATTTACTAAAATTTGTTTTGAAATTAAATGCTCGATAGGTTCCCTTTCTCCATTAAGCTCTTCACAGAGTTCTTTCTAAAGATATTATGAGACAGAAAAGCAGTATTTTCTTTCAAAAGCAAGTTGAGGGTTTGTAAGTGATCCAGAGTTCTGATTTTGCAATGAGAATTGGAATTTCAGTGGGTTTGGGTATGCTGAGATTTGAATTAGGGCAAGAGGAGGGGTGTCTGATTGTCAGCTCATGTTTTGTAGCAGAAAGTCATTTTCTGTATTTAACTAAACTATTTATCAGCTCATAATAATAATGATTCTTTCTAGATGCATCAAGTGACTTTCCTCACTTTTCATCCCCTGAACTGGTGAACAAATATGCTATAATGGAACGACTGGACTTTTTGTACTATTTGCACCATGGACGTCCATCATTTGCTTTTGGTACATTTTTGGTCCAGCAGTTAGTAAAGAGCAAATCCCCCAAACAGTCGTAAGTCTTCTCAACAATGACAGTCAGATAGTACTTTTGAAGTTATAATCTAGCACATGGAGTAGCATTTAATCCTCCCCAACAGCCGTCAAGTGGTGCGCATGGCATCACTTGAAATTTTAGATCTAGGAGTCTATTCAGTCTAGCATCAAGTAGGATAAAAATCTAATATCACCTGTGCGAGGGTGAGCTTTATTTTGAATTGCCTAAATAATCTGCACAGTGAAAGCAAGGAATGAAAACTGTTCCTGTCATATCAAACACAGGTAGGCTTCTCTTCCAAGGGCCTGAGCCTCTAGATCACTGTAGAAGCAAGATGCCCCTTTGACTTTTCCTTTAGTTAAATTAGTAAGACAAATTTACTGGAGAATAATTAAATAAATCTACTGGAGATTGAAGGAATTAAATGTTCTGGCTGAAGCTTCAAAATCATGTGGTCAAAAGGATGCATTCAAATTACGCATCTTGCTTGAATATATTAAATTTACTATGAAGTATATTCAAAATTAATAGGTGTTACATCAGAACAAATAGCTTTGTTTCTAGAATGCCTAGAATACAGTTGTGTATTAGTCACTATTTGTTTCTTTTCCTCATTTCTGTACAAATCAGTTTCTCTTGTGTAAACAGCAAAGATTATAAATATGGAACTTTTTATTAATATAGATATGAAACTTATGGGTTGTAAGTACCTTTCATGCTACTAAGGGCTGTATGTTTAGTAAACTTTGTATGTATTTGTTTATGGGAGGAATATTCGTGTTTGGACATTGATTACAAATCACAGGTGCTAACTGTTGCTCTTTCTGTTCCAGGATTCAGCAGGCAGGGAATGAAGCCTATGGTTTAGCTCTTTCCCTCTTCAGTGAGCCTTCCGTCGTAGCAGCCTGTGCCTGTTTCCTGGAATTGCTGGGTCTTGACAGCCTCAAACTCAGGGTTGATGTTAAAGTTGCAAACATGATTTTCAGTTACAGAACAAGACATGAAGATTCTCAGCACAGTCAAATAAGAGAATCTTTGGGTAAGGGTGTCTTCTGTTTGCTTTCAAATAGGTACTCTGTATTTATTGGGAAGAGAAGCAGAGATGGGTTGACAGATGCTTCTCAGGAATGCAATAAAAGCATCCTGTCCATTGAAGGGCTGAGAAGTTTGCTCTTTTATTCCTGCTTCATACTGATTTTGAATGCATGTGAACAGGGTAGAAGGACTGTAATGTGACATGCAGCCAGAACTGCAGGAGTATCTAATAGACACTATGCAACAGCTGCTGAAGGCTTAGTTTAATACTTAGTAAGGTTCAGCCTAGTGTAATAATATAACTAGAGGATTAAAAAAAGGGCCATTACCAAATCCCTTTTCTCTCTTGTACTTGAAATCTATCTTAGAGCTGCAGTGAAATCAGATGTTCAAAGCTTTAGGGAAATTATTAGATTTATAATAATAATTATTACTGAAGATTTATCCTAGGAATAACTTTAGAAACTTGAATTTCTAACTGTAGGTCCACAGATGTCTTTTTGTCCTATCTAGGAAACTGTTGGTACTTTTGAACAAAATATTACCCTTACTCTAATCCCAAATAACGTCTCAGAAATGATAATGTCATTTTAAACAGTTGAAAAGTTAACAAAATTGGCTGATGGTGAAAAAGCAGCAGCAGCAGAAATTCTTACCTTCTTAGAAGAAGCCTTTTGGGATGCAGTTGAGCAGCAAGGAATAAAGAAGTGAGTACAACATGATTTAAAGGATTATGCTGGCAAATGGAATTGAGCACTGAATTTTACCATTTGTGTGTTCAGGTAATACTAAAAAGACCCACATGGGCTTTATTGCAGTAAACTGAACAACAGTGTTTGAATTTAGAGTATTGTCTTGGTATTTCAAGTACTAGAGGTAATAGAGGTATGTGGCAAGAATAAGGAGGTGCAGTCAGCATGTTGGACAAGCTGTTCCGCATAGTTCTTGCAGCACATTGAGAAGGGAAGATCATTGACTTAATTTCAAAGCAAACACTGTCCAGGTAGGACAATGTATCTGCTGTGGTGGGTGGGAATGTCCACAGGGTGCAGTACTGGAGCTCCCACAGTGGAATGTGACTTAATCTGTGGTGAAGTGCACGGAAGTGCTGGTGTGGCCATTTGTAGGCAGTGGATCTTGGGCCACGTGGTGAGATTGTACATTGTTAACATCTGGTATTACAGTTTATTACAGCTGAAGCTCTTTAAATCCCATACAGGACATGCAGTGACTCTAGGAGGCAGTGGTCTTTGATAATGCAGTTCTGTAAACTCCATAATGTCAGACTGAGTACATCTTACCTGAAGGAATGTGCCAAATGCAATGACTGGCTGCAGTTCATCATCCAAACCCAGCTGTACAGCTACCAGCCAGATGAGGTAAGCTACCTTTGTCTGATTTTAAGTGAAGATAGAGTTTGTCAAGAGTGTTCTTTGTCTGTGAAGTTGAGAAAAAGAGGGGGAAAAATAGATTCTTTTGGCAAGGGAATATCACATTGTGGAGACAACATCAAGAGAAACCAAATGTTCCATTTTTGGTTTAGAATGTAATTTAAAAATTAATAAAATATTATGAGTATGTAAAAATTAAAAGCAATTTGGGAAGGGTAACATGAGGAGACTAACTGGAGAATTCCCGGTAAGATGAGAACGAGCAGGCCCAGGAATTTAACTTGGATCTTTTCACTGTGGTCTTGAAAAATATGTAATTACACAACAGCAACTAACTAGACACTTTTCATGGTGTGTTGTTAGTATGAGATATGACAAAAATGAGTGTCTCTAGGAGGCATTTTAGCTTGCTGTAGGAGGATGAACTTCAGTATTTTATTAAACAGAACACTTCTCTAGGTCTCCAAAATTGTTCTAAAAGTCAAAATTGAAGAATGCTCTGTATTTTCTATATAATAAATGCTTTGGTCCTTCTGCCCCCTCTTTCTCTTTGGATCTCGCTCTGTGTAGATGCTTTTGGTTCTCTTTTCCTAGGTCATTTCTGTCCTTCAAGATTTCACTCCTACTTTGCAAGATCACTTGATGTTGGCTTTGGAGAAGCTACCGGGTGTGCGTCCTGCTGCCGGGAGTGCTGGAAGCAGTGCTGTCAGTGTGCTCAACAGCAGATATGCAGATAGCCTCTTCCAAATCCTTTTTCAGTGTCAGGGGAACTCAAACCCTTCACGTTACCTTTTGATGGCAGGATTGAGAGAGCAGGCTCCCATTCTGAGTGTCTTAGCAGCATGTTTCCAGGTGAGTATCGATGAAGTTATTCATCTCTTAGAAGAGTAAGTAATGAAAAAGTGATGGTTGTGCATAATTATGTGCAATGTTAGATATGATTCTATGATTCATTGAGGGGTTTTCTCGGTGTTTGTAATAATTGTGACTATTATGACACATTTCACCATGTAGTACATAATGAGATTATTCTATAAACCATCATTTTGTCATTTGACAGGATGCAAACATTCTTCATTGTCTCTGTGTTTGGGTGATTACTGCTGTGGATGATACTACCAGAGCTGAAGCAACAAACCATATTCAGAGCTCAGCAGAAAACTATGAATGGGATCTTCATGACCTGGCAGTTATCTGGAAAGTCTTTTTAAGAAAGCAAAAAAGTAGAACACTTCTAAATGGTTTCCAGCTCTTTTTAAAGGTAAGGTCATGTCTTTTTAGTGGTATCTTTAAGTGTATCTCATATGGTGTTGGAGAGGTAGCCTACAGATTCCCCCTGTGTCTTGCTGTTTGTGGCCTGGATAACCTGGGTACAATCCACTGAAAATCCCAATCAAGTAGGAAAATCTTGAATGGAAGTTCTTCTGGTTATTACACATTTGCAAACCATGTATCAGCCTTGCGTGCAGTTTTATTAAATTGGAAGTTTATTGCTCTGCTGCTGAGGAAGATAAATGCTACATTTATTAAGGTACTTTTGAGAAAGAATTCCAACCTGGTTTTGTGTCTTGAAGGATTCCCCTTTACTGCATATCCTGGAGATGTATGAACTGTGTATGAACTGTAAAAAATACAGTGAAGCTAAAACCAAACTGGACAAGTTTCAGGAAAGTCTCACAAAAGTAAGTACTCATTTTCTCTAAATGCCATTGCTTGGCTTTTCCCTTACTAGAATGGGCTCTAATGTTCTGTATGAAAATAGTGAACAAGATGTGTCACAAATTATTTCAGTTCTTCCCTTTCCATCACGGTTTTCTAGTTCCCTGAATATCCTGGCAATGAACATTTCATGTCATCAGTGGTTTTCCTTCCTGCAACTCAAGCTAGGGCTACACCAGTTTATCTATGTGCTGCTCACACAGCATATATGCTTATCAAGTGTACAGAAGTATGACAGGAGCTACTGATCTAGCAATTTATTTTATCTATCTATTTCTGATACTTCTCGCGTCTTTTATCTCTTCCGTGAGTATCAGAAGTAATTTGTGGTCACCCTTTCATAAAATCTACTACTTTCAGATCAAAGTCAAACATGCATCTATAATAGATTGGTGTCCCTTTAGCAATGGTGGTTCATTGTTTCTTAGAGGAGGAGGTAGGTCTAGTACCTTCCATTTCCAGCACAATTCCCACCAAAGAAAAACCCAACACTTAAAAGTCTTTGTCTACACAGCTTAAAACTGAAGATGAACCAGCAGCTTCAGGATTCCCCCTGCAGTGGCTGGAATCACAAGCCTTGTTTCTTCTTGAATTGATGATGCAGCAATGTAGAACAGAATATGAATTGGGAAAGCTCTTACAGCTGCTTGCTGCAGCAGATGATCTTCTGCTTGATGGTAAATACAGCTTCCTCTGTTAGCTGATGTACCTCTTTAATCTAAAGGCCGCATAGAGTGTTTCTGGAGTGACTGAAAATGTTTACTTTAAGTGTATTCATACTGTGTAAGAATTTATATAACCAGATTTGGTCCTTACAGTGAGTTGCAGTCATGGAAGTATATCTGTGTGTAAGTCTGGGAGAGTGATTACGTGCAAGTGTTGTGGAGGAGTGCCCAGATTATCTGCAGAAGTATCTTAGTTATGGATTTAGAGCTGACTTTCAGTCCCGTGCAAGCTTTAGAGTGTAAAATCTGTGCTCCTCTGGCAGGGTTGCACGCTGAAATAAGCAGCAGTATTTCCTCAGCTTTAAAAACCAGCTGCCTTTAGATGTTTGTACTCTCTTTCAACAGGCCCCTACGTGAAGAAACTTTGTGCGCTCAGTGAGATCCTGAAGGATTCCTCCATAGCAATTAATCGCTCCATCCTAGCCAGTTCCGATCTGGAGACGTTCCAGAATGAGTGCAGATTGATTCTGGAGCAGCTGCAAGAGAAAGGGATGTTCTCACTGGCTCGGGAGGTAGCAGCACTGGCTGAATTGCCTGTGGACAGCGTAGTTACACAAGAGGTACAGTACAGTTAAATAATGATACTCACCTCTTACTCCTCCCAGTGCTGGCAGTGTTGAGAATGTTACTTCTCAGCCATCCTGAAAGCCAGTTTTTTCTTTAAATCACTTTTTATTTTAAGTGCAAGTACAGCAGACAAGGTGGCTGTGGGTGCTGAGCTGAAAGGGACAGTGTAGCTTTCCTTATTCTCTTACTCTTTTTCCTTGCTATGCAATCAGTTTTATTTGGTGAGAAAAATAGGTGGATTTGTTGCATATTGAGACACTGAATCTCAGTTCAGTTTCTCTTTGCGTTGGCCAGCCAGTGGGAGTTTTCTTTTTTGGAAAGACGGCTGTTTAAACTGTCTATGAATTTTGCAGGTTCTAAGAGATCTCCAGCGTTTAAGAGAGCTTGGACTCTGGCACCAAACCCAGACAAGAATTGAATTCTGGAAGAAATGTAATGACAGCTTCCTGAAAAACTCCGTCTCCAGCGAAGCTGCATCTCGTTTCTTTGTCGATCAGGCAAACACGGTATTTGAATCGTTAGCTCATGAGAAGATAACCAGCATCACGGAGAGGCATTTGTTGCTTACCCTGGCTGGCCACTGGCTTGCCAAGAGTGACTTGGTGTCATTGCATGAATTAGAGGCAATAGAGAAGCAGATCTGGATTTGTCGCATCGCACAGCAACTGTCACCCACCGCTGAGGGGTCAGGCGCAGCAAGGTTCTCCTCCCATGTTGCTGTGAGCCCGGATCTTACCTTTGATGACTTAGCAAAGGAGTTTTCTTTCTCAAAGCTACCTGCTCTCAACGCACCAGGGTACTTAAAACTAGAGGGGCTTGCATTCAGAGAGTCTCACCAGACCTTGACTCACGATGAAGAGCAGGCACTCAAGGTTCTGATTGGGTGCCTCCTCGATGAAGGCAGCGTGCATGAAGCCAGCCGTGTTTGTCAGTATTTCCACTTCTACAGCAGAGATGTTTCACTGGTGTTGCACTGCAGAGCTCTGGCCTCGGGAGAGGCTGATCTAGAGAACTTACACCCAGATATTCAGACTCTCCTTAAAGCAAGAGAGATGTCATCTGAAAGCAGCACATCCGAGCACAGCAGGGTCCTGAGTGGTGAGTAACTTCAGCCACATCACAAGTAATAACATTGTTGGGTTCCACTGGATTCTTCTTTTCTGTGACAATGTTAATTTCCCTCAACATTTCTGCAGGAAATAAGATCTCTGTGGTGGTGAGTTATCTCCTTGGTTCATAAATCCTCTGGTGAAAGGAATTCGAAGCCTTGTAACATACATTGCTTGTATGTACTGCAGGCAGGGTGCTTCTGCAAGCAGTTTCTGTAGTCTCTTAACCATTCATTTTTTATGCTTCTCATTTCTGTTCTGGTGAAGTAGCACTGAGCTTCATCAGTGTTCCTGCTTTTGGAAGATACACGCTAGTAAATACTGAGTGTGTTTCTGGAGCTGAAACAAGGAAATGCTTTAATTAATGGTTCTCTGAATTCTTTGTACATTGTAAAGGGTTTAGTGTTTTGTATTAATAGCAAAGCTAAGGCTGATAGTGTTGATAATATGAAGTACTCTGTGCATATTTATGAAGTCACTGAGAAAGCTGTCAGCTGGAACATTACTTTCTGATACTAACATCTATAAAGTTTAATAGAAACAGAAAGGCATAAAGGAAGCCTAAGCTGCTGAACCCTTATGTTCTCTTATACCTAGAAATTGTACATCTGAGGTATTACTGAATTCAGTTTTCAAAGACCAAGGAAGTGTTATGTATTTGCTGCAGATATCTGGTGTCTTGCTCCAAGGACAAGGCTTGTTGGTGTTACCTGTCTTTATGAGAAAGGAATTGACAGTGGTTTTGTTTCCAGCATCAAGCTTAGAAGACTGGACACACATTGTGGCTCCACCTCCAGATGATCAAGTTGTTATCAGTCTGAAGGCTCTTATAGATGAATGTGTCCATGGCAGGAATTACTGCAGACAGGTTCTCTGTTTATATGAGCTTTCTAAGGTATGTGTCTAGTAACATTACTGAAGAAACGTGTGGGTTGTATCAAGCTGTGCTCTGGAAGTTTCTGGAGGAAAAAATAATGAGTGGGGAAATCTTAGAGGAGGAAATGGCCAAACCTTTGCGTGGAAATACGGCCAGATGCTTCCTAGGTGTGAAGTGCTGAGATGAACTCACCTCCCAGGCTCCCCAGGCCCCTGCCCTGACTCCTCTGAGCCGGATTGCAGCCTGGCTCTCTTTGATGTGCCTTTTTCATAATCTTTCTAGCAGATGTTGTTCATCTCGCACTTTGCTTCAGGCCTTTGTTGTGGGATGCCTTCAGAATGAACCCCAACCCAGGAGGAGACAAAGAGATAGCAGCTGCCTTGGAAGTTTAGCACAGAAGTGCTCTGCAGGCTTCACAGTGGCAGCTGCTTACTCAGAGACTGCTCAGAGGAGTGGGTAATAACTTCCAAGTGGTTTGACCCAGGCAGCGTCAGGAGGGGCAGCAGACTGTTGTTTGCTGCCTCTGTGCTCCTTGACCTTCATAACCGCCTTCAGCCCACCTCTGCTTCTGCTCCAGGGTGCTGCTGAACACTGCTTTCAGGGTACAGCACCCTTTTCCATGGTATTTGTATTTTTGGAGCACAGCATTAGGCTTTCCCGAATAAAAGCAGCAGTGTGTGTGCTGAAGCCTTCAGAATTGTCTTTATCACAGAGCTTCCTTGATTTTCCTACCGAATTTTGCATACCTCAGATATTCAAAGGGAGGGCTTTAGGTTTGCGCTGCTGTGTAGTTGTATGGTTGGCTTGTTGCCTTTTACACCACTCATATACTTCTTGCCTGAAACTGGATGTGTCCCTGCTATTGAATTAGGAGCTGATCATTGTGTTTAGGAGGTACTTTTCTCAATGAATCTGTACACTTGTAAAGCTGTTGTATGTCACAGGAGAGTATTTACAGAGCCTCACCTCTGCCACATGTAGCCAATGTAAAAACTAGGATGTCTTTTTCACTGTGAGCTTGTGGTATGTAGAGAAGAGGAGAAAGAACCTCAAAAGTAAAACCTACTCAGTAAAACACAATTCTTCCTTTGGGAGGAAATGCTCCTGTCTTTCTTCTACGTATTTCAAGTGTTAAGGTTTATATTGGGCTAGGAAAGTACCTCTGTTCGTGGCAACCATGCTGTGAGTATTAAACTTCAGATGCAGGGTAGTTACTTGTCACCCTGATCTGGAGAACACTAATACTTAAGATACCCTGGTGAAGGTTACCTGACCTGAGGACCGACGGTGTTTGCAGGTTTTGAGCCTGGGTTTGTCTGTTCTCCAGCTCTCCTCTCCTGCATCAGCTCATTGTTAATAAGTCGTACTGGAGGTCAGTAGGTTTTCTGCGCTGGACCTTTTGCTGTGTAGGATCTTCTAAGTGCACGTGTGTTTCTTAGGAGTTGAACTGCTCCTACAGTGAGATGTCAGCCCAGGATCCTGAGAAGCTGCTTTGCACCATCCTGTCATCCCGCCAGCCAGAGCGGTGCAAGAAGGCGCAGGCATTCATCACCACCCAGGCTCTGCCACCCAGCACCGTGGCAGAGCTGGTGGCTGAGGAAATCATGCAGGAGCTACTGGCATCTTCAGAAGGGAAAGGTAGTAAAGAGGCTTGGTCTTGTATGTTAGCAGGTTTGGTTTGTAAGAGTGGTGTTCCTGTGTCTGCAAAACAGTCCTTGCTCTCGAGATATCTGAGTGTTGATTATAGTCAGTAATGTTTGGGCAGCTCTTGTACAAGGCTTGTAAACATTGTGGAGGGGTTTTATATAAAACATTTGCATCCTTCTTCAGTCTGGATGAAGTTAGAGTGGTTTGTTTGGTTTATTTTTCTATTAATGTAGCTAATCTCACCCTAACAAGTAGCACTTGGGACATAACTCACTCTCTGTGAATGCAGGACAGAAACAGGTTGTGAACCCAGCAGCTGAGAGTCAGACATTCCTACAGCTTGCTAAGCTCTGCCAGGATCATACATTGGTTGGCATGAAGTTACTGGATAAAATTTCCTCTGTACCTCGTGGGGAGCTGTCGTGCAGTAAGTAAATGGCAAATAATAGTTGACGTAAGTAGTGGATTACTGAACACGGCGTTACCTGGGTTAAGATCACAGCACAGAACACAGATGCAGAGCTGACTGGTAGCAGTGGGGTGCTGGTGTATTCCTACACGTTTGTCAGTCTGCTTCTGGTGGAGGAGGTTGGAAGTTTTGTGCGTGGAATAAAATGATGTGTCAGAATATGATGCAGAAAAACCCAGACTTTCCCACAGCTTGGGAAGCCAGACTGGGTGCTCACTGCTATAGAAACTGTTACTACTTGAAACTGCATAGAACAGACCATAACAGCTCAACTTTCTAATCCAGTTCTGTTTGTAACTGGAAGGGCTGTGTATCCTCAGCAGCAATGGCATCAATGGGGAGAGGCACAGGAATTAACCTCCTCAGTTTATTAACTGAAATACCTGAGCTCTTCCATTCTTCAGTTACAGAACTGCTGATCTTGGCTCACAATTGCTTCAGCTTGACTTGCCACATGGAAGGGATCACTCGAGTCCTCCAAGCAGCGCGGCTGCTCACAGATGAGTATCTGGCACCTAATGAAGAGTACGGAGCCATGGTATGGATCTTGATGCCCTGTTGTGTTTATCCAGATGGGTTCCATGTGCCCATCAGCAGTAACTCTGCTGGTGAGCAGTGCAGGGGGAACTGGGCGGGTGGAATGGACACAGTCCTCCTCCTCTGGACAACTGCCTCGTCCTGCCTGTCCCTGGAAGCTAAAAGGGGGTGTTTGGTCTGATGTGTGCAGATCACAGAAGCTCTTACAAGGCTTCTCTGGAAAACAGAGGTGGAGACAGGGGAATGGTGAAGTGGCAGCAGTGAAGTAGATCAGGGTGGGAATGTCAGAGTAGTTCAGCTGCTGGTGAAATGTGAGGATTTGCATTACTGGGTTGTTGCACATCTTTAAGTCCTGCCTTGGAAGGACTCCTGGAGTTGGAGACATGCCCAGTGTAAAGGTGTCATTGCTAAAAGGGTCACTGCCTATTTTAATTTGGTCATATTACATCCTTTCACCTCACAGAAAAAAGGATGCAGTTGGTTGGTTGAAAACTAAAACCTCCATGGCTCTGTGGGAGCATCTGCCCGCCTGATGCCCCTCACTGTGCCCTATATCCATATCAGCCAGTCCATCCCAGCACTGCCACACACAGCCTCCTCCCTGCCACGGCACTGACTGCTCAGAGAGAGCTGGGTTTCTGCTTCCTTTGACCTTCACACTCTCACTGCTATTTCCACAGGTTCGTCTTCTCACTGGAATTGGCAGATACAATGAAATGACCTACATATTTGAGCTGCTGCATGAGAAACACTACTTCGAAGTGCTCATGAGGAAGAAGTTAGACCCAGTAAGTGGAGAGGTACAAAGCGGGGGAACAGGGAACTGGGGCTGTATCAAAACTGTATTTACACAACAGAGTGGAGTTACCTGGGGATTTTAATTGCTGGACTGTGAGCAGTGTCAGTCAAGCTTCGTAGGAATAAGCTAATTCTGGGGTTTATTCTGGTTTTAGTTCAGCTATTTCAAATTAGTTCAGTGCTGCAACAAGTACAGCGTTGAAACTTCAAGCTTTGGAATGTCACTCAGAGATTTCATGTCCTGCTTTGGATTTACTTCCAGTTAAAGGTTTTAAAAATCAGGAATATTTACTTAAAATGGGAATAAAACAAAGGCTTTTCAAATCTCAATGGGATTTTCCTTCCTCTGACCAGAGCGGGACGCTGAAGACAGCTCTGCTGGATTACATCAAGCGCTGCCGCCCTGGGGACAGTGAGAAGCACAACATGATAGCCCTGTGCTTCAACATGTGTCGAGAGATCGGGGAGAATCACGAGGCTGCTGCTTGCATACAGCTCAAACTCATTGAATCTCAGCCCTGGGGTGCGTGGAAACCAAGTTTGTTTCAGGAGGAGGACATGCAGGGAGACTGTGGTTTTGATGGCCCGTCTGGTCCTGGTAACATCCTTTGGCTTCCAGCCATGGCTTTGCTCCATTAACAGAGCAGTCAGCGCTGTTTCTTTGTGCTTTTTTAGTACAAACCGGCTTTTGTTAGACTTTTATTGCTCTGAGGCGCCCCTCGGGGGACGCACTTGGTACCAGGAGGGATTTTTGTAACTTCCTTTGTCACATTATAAATAATTGTTTCTTTTTTTCCCCCATTTTAGAGGAGTCTCTTCAGGATGTTGCGAATTTAAAGAAACTGCTGATGAAAGCCCTTACGCTCTTCATTGATGCAGCAGAAAGTTATTCTAAGGTAAAATGAGATGGAATTGTAGCCGTACAGAAGTAGGAGCACATAAGGAGTGAGCTGAACGGGGAGGACAAAGCAAGCTGTGCTAGGGAGGGAATGTGGAATCCTGTCCCAGAAGAGGAGCAGAGGAATAATCCCTCGCAGCATCCCCCTGGTAGCACTGCTGTGTCCACAAGCAGATGACTGTTCCTTGTTCAGGCACTACACTTTAGGGCTACAGTTGGGTGCCCCAGTTTTAGAGAAGTGGCCATGAGCTTAAGTAGCAGGAGTAGAACAATATAATGAGTTTAAAACCTGGTGTGGTTATGATGAAAGTAGTTCTTGTGGTGTGGGAAGCTTCGTTTCAAACTCAGTGGTAACCCTGCAGTGATCTCGAAGATGAAGTGCTGGATAACTCTGAACTCATGCTTGCTGTCAGGAATATGTATTACTTTCCTTGAGAAACAAGCTCCTGTTTTCCTGGTGTGTTCTACAGGACTCCTGTGTGCGCCAGGCCCTGCGCTGCCGACGGCTGATGAAGCTCATAACGCTCCAGCTGCACTTCCTCAGCACAGGTCAGAGCACGATGCTCATCAACCTCAGCAGGCAGGAGCTGATGGACTCCATCGCAGCCTTGCCTCGGTTCTACCAGGTGAGCTCAGCTCCCTCATTTGTTGCTGCTTCTGACCAGGGTTGTTTTACACAGCGGGTACCTGAGCGCAGTGCTCAGCTCTGCCACGTGGCCACCAAGCCTGTGGCTGTTATCTCATGCTACTGCTCCGTCAGGAGTGAGCCTGGAAACAGAAGCACAGCCCTGGTGGGGACCTACAGTATTTTCGGTATCCTAAATACAGGAATGTTTCTGTGCCAGAACCGCCTCTTTCTGCTCAGTCACTGCAGCTCTGTTGCCCTGCAGGCAGCCATTGTGGCCGAGGCATATGAGTTCGCACCAGACTGGGCTGAAGTTCTGTACCAGCAAGTGGTCACCAAGGGAGACTTCACGTACTTAGAAGAATTCAAACAACAAAGACCACTGAAGCCCAGCCTGTTTGAGGAGATCGCCAAGAAGTGAGTATTCTGTGGACAAACTGGAATGTTCTTTTCCGCTGGCTGCTTTAGAGGAGCACAGCCCCTTTTAGGAACTGCGGTTCTTAGAGGTCTATAGCAAATCAGTCTTAGTGGTGACTGTGAAGCCTTTCTAGTTCAAGTATGTGTGCAATTATTTTCAGAGTTAAGCAACACCCACCTACTGAAGCTGCCCTGAAGAACCTAAAGAAGCTGCTCACGTACTGTGAAGACATCTACACGTACTACAGGTTGGCTTATGACAACAAGTTCTACGACGTGGTGAACACGCTCCTGAAGGATGCTCAGACTGGCTGCTGCCTCAATGACATGTTGTCAAACTAGAGCCCAGCTTCCCGCAGGGTTAGTACTGACTCTTTACAGGTGTTTTATCCATCTCCTGCTTACAGCGATGTGCTGCTATGTGAAGGCTGCTCCAGAGAGCTGGTGGTGGTTGTAAATATTGAAAGCACTGAGACTGGATTAACCTAAAATTGTGTTTTGTATACTAAATCTGTTTACAAAACACGTGAGTAACCAGCCACTGCAGCCAGGGACAGCCACTTGGAGCCACCGGGAGCCAGCGGCCACTCATGTCAGGCTGTGGCTCACCACAGGAATTGTGTCCAAACCAGCAGCCGGCTGGAGGAGCAGGTGCAGAGTAGCCCGTACGTGGTGATGGAGTCAGTGGGAGAGTTAGTGAACTCCTCTGGAAGGCTGAGGTACGTGCCCAGATAATCCATGATTTGGCTCCCGTCTGGTCAGACTGGTTTTGTTTCCTAGCTTAGTGATCAAGTGAATGTCTTGTACAACCCCTTAGGCCTGTACAGCAGATACTAATTTGCTGCTACAAATACTACAAATAGTAGTAGTAGTGATGTATTCTTATAGATCCTAACTCCCCTCCATGCTTGGGCAGGTGGTTGGCTCTGACACCAGGTCAGGAGCTGCAGTAAGCACTCCGCTGCTGAGATGTTTTGACAAATCAGATCTGATTTACCTGGGGAGGGAAGGTGAGACTTGGACACTGCTTCAGGCAGAAACAGGTTCACCTTGGATTCAGTACATGCCCCAGGTATCAGCAGCCTGCAGAGCTCCTGGCTTACACAGACACTAACTCCTGCCCCAGAGCAGGGGGAGAGCTCACACCTGGAGGCACCAAACAGACAGATGGCTTCTAAGTAAAATTAAGCAATCGGATCCCACTATCTCTAAACACTACCCTGGCAAAAGCACCATTGCCATGGCAACTCAGCTAATTAGCTGGGTTTACAGCTTAGAGCCTCCTCCTGGTTGCTGCACACCAGTGATGATGCTGCCCCTGTGCAGTGTTTCTCTCAAAGCTGTCAGAGCAGCTCCAGAGCTTGGACACGGGTATGGTCATGGGACACAGGTACCACCAGCGTTCAGGTCACAGCGCCTCTAAGAAAGAGAATGTGTTGGGCAGGGAGGAGTAAGCCTGAGCAGAACCCTACTTAAAACTGCAGTGCTAGTCAGTCTTGTGAGAGAAACGAGACCGAGCTGCTGTGGTTAGTCCAAGCTGGGAGTCCCAGCACCGCAACCCCACCACCTCTTATTTGAAGACACTCCAAGAACAGGTCCAAAGGCAGCCGGGGTGAGGTCCTCAATAGTGATTTTTATTAAATTAGTTGCTTTATAAAACACTGCAGATGTTGTAATTGTTAACATAACAATTTGCCCAACTGTAGCAACTCTTGCAGTTTGCTAAGCAAGTTTTTGTTGGTTTTAAATGAAAGAAAATGGCCGAGTCGTGAAAGATCTACCACAGCCCAGGACAGCCCAAAAGGAAGTCTTGGGTTTTTTACACTTAAACCAGGCAATTAACTGTTAAGGAATCCCAGACCCATACTGCTGCATTAGTAGAAATCCAAATGAATGGGAACTAAACTTCATACTCAAGACACAAAATCGTTCCTTTCCAATCAAGTGCCCCCCAGCTCGTGCCCACCCCATGCCCGCTCGGGCAGTGTCTCGAGTGCAGGATCCTCACGCTGAAGTTAGTGGCTCCGCTTCACAATACCCCAAATCCTCAAGCTCTAACGTAAGCCAAAGCAATCGTAATACTAAGTGCACACCACACCCTTGCTGCAAACTGTGCTGGTTCAGCACAGGTCACTTAGGTAAGGCCAAGTCACTGAACCCTGCTGGGAATAACACTGTGTCCTGTTGAAACGCCAATTTAGTGGCTGTTACTATCCAGTCAAATAGCAACAGTTACCCTTGATGAGAATTTGGGGGGGGTTACTGCGATTTACATAGCTTTGAAACATCCTCTGTCTAAGCCCTGACCAGGGACCCCTCTGGAGTTAAACCACCAGCACAGATACTGCAGTTCTGATTGTAGCATTTGGCAGAATTTAAAGGAAGAAAAGTTGTTCTACATGTTTAAGGGATTATGGGCAACAGAAAAACAACAGAAAGGGAGATAAATGTCACATGAAGTCTTCAAAGTCTTGTACATATTCACCATCGTATCCTCCGTAGTCAGCCAGGTCATCTTTCATCGTAGCCTTTAAACCACCGCCCGGCACAACACCTTTTTTCTTCTTTTTGGCTTTATTCTGCTTAAATAGGAAGAGCACATTGACTTTCACCTCCATAGCAATGAGTCATTACCCCAGTTCCAGTAACACCTCACGTCTCACAGCCACGCAGTGAGCATGACTCCTACCCTTTGTTTCACCCTGCAATGCCGTCCATTACAATCCATTCCTAGCAAAGCTGTGGCATTTTCAGGTGTCCCCCAGCTCCCTCATGGACTTGCCCATGTTTTGTCTGTCATCCTGTTTTACCCAGGCTCTAAACAAGTAGAATAACAAAGTAATGCAGCATCCAGTGTTCAGCTCTGTGAAATCACCAATTTAATGAAGGAATTAAAAGTGCTGAGGCGCTGGCACAGGGTGCCCAGAGAAGCTGTGGCTGCCCCAGCCCTGGCAGTGTTCAAGGCCAGATCGGATGTGTGATCATTAATCTCCTGCTACTCCCAAACCACAACCAGCCGCTGGAGCAGTGTCCAAGCACTGCCCTCACCAGCCCAGCCCTTGCAGCACCAACACGCAGAAGCCTTACCTTTTCCTGTTTCTGTTTTTCACTGCATAGTACTGTCAAGGTATTTGTGATCTTTTTCAAATCATCGACTTCCACTACATCAGGAAAAAAAAAAGGATTCTATGTCAGTATTGTTTTCAAAGGCAGTTAAATAACCCGACATCAACACTCTCCAAAACACAGAAATAAGCATCTGTAATAAGGATGGACAACTACTTGGTTTAAATCAGCAGAATACAGGCTGAGTGAGCCTGGTCCCTAGAATCACAGTTACTGTTTGAAGGTCCCCAAATAAGCAGCCTCCTGTACAGGGAGACAATCCTTAACACACTTTGTGGGAATGGAGTCCGATGTTCGTTGAGGGAATGGATTCCTCCTTCATTTAGTGTAAACTACACAGCTCAATCATGACAGAACTTTGAACATTACAGCTCTGGCAGCAGCATGTTCTAGAAGGGCTCCCATGACACTTACATGAAATACACATGTCCCGAACTAACGCTTCCAAGAAGCTGGCGTAATGTAACGACTTCTCATACTGTGTGATTTTCTCTTTTAGTAGTTTGCCAAATTCCGTAAAGTCATCTTTTGAGGAGGGATTCATGGCATCTATTCCACAAGTGTTATTTACACCTGCACAGGAAGACAGAGGGGTTATACAAACATTAGCTGTGAGCCCCGGGGTGACACCAGAGGAAGCCATTAACTGACATTCGGGTCCAAACCCCCACCAAAGCTCCACAAAGCCAAAGCTGAGCTTTGCTCACTGCTTCCACCACATAAAAGCCAACAGCCCCAGTTACGAGCCTCTATGGAAAGGTGTTTTGCTCCAAAATGTAGTAATTTGCACCAGCTATTCCTGTTCCCTGGAGCAATGCATGCTACAGGAAGCCCCTTTTCCTTAAATACAGAATTCATGTCTTGAGCTCCCCAGTGCAAAGTTTAGTTGGTTCTTTGCAGCTGCATTTGGTGCATCCCCCGCCCATACTCTGCCAAGGACTCACGGAGCAGCATTTCCACTGAGTAGTAGCTGGATAATTCACTATAATCAAGGAAATGTGCTTTCGTGTGTGGGGAATGCTGTTGTGAGTCAGGATCTCTGCTGATGCTGTCAGAGCACAAAACCAGGCTGATCTGCTCTAAATCTGCTTCGCCTCCACCAGCTCACTGCTCTGACCTGGCTGGCTTTCCCTCCTCCTGGCCTGCCACAGTTCACCTGAAGGGAAGCACACTGGAGTGAGTTCGGCTGTGCCACACTCCTCCAAAGCCTTGTTAAATCCCTGTTGTAAAGCACCTCAGAACATTCAGACCCAGCACTTCTTGGTTTTCTTTTTACACACTCATCTCACTCAGCTTTTTGCAAGTACCAATATCTCCAAGTGCAATATGTTGGAAACTTCAGCCAGCCACCTCTTTCCCCTATGAGCTCCTGCTATTACTTGCTAAGGAAAAGCACCTCCTGTGCTAAAGATGGTTTTATGGTTCTTCCAATTAGTCCCTATCACTGAGATGTGCCTCCAGCAGTTCCAGTTTAACCCCTCTTTAGTCTCAGTCACACAACCTGTGTGTACTGACAGTCAGATCCCACTCAGTTTGCTCTGCAGGTACCCCCCACCAGTCTGATTTCAGAACACAGCCCTCTGGTGCTGCTGCAGTTGCACCAACTGGCACTTACCAAAGGTTTCTTTTGCTAACTCCAGGTCTGACTCCTCTTGCAATTTCTTTAGTCGTAGCTTGTCTGCTAACTGTTCTTCTGGTGTGAGCTCCTTCTGCTCCTCTGGGGCCTCTAACTGCAGTAAGAAACATAGACAGGGACAGCACTATTATTTCTGCCCCTGAGCAGGGTTAACACCACCACATCGTTTAACAAACGGTCTACAACAAGTGCGAAGCAGCACCTTAGTTCTGTTTCACCACTGCCCGTTGTACCATGAAGCAGCAGAGATGAGCATCACTTCAGTAACTGGCCCAATTACAGATATTAAAGCTGATGCCCCCCACCCATGTTATTCAGTGCAAGACTGAGATTTGTTTTATCACAGCCAAAAGCTTTACAGGACTTGTTCATCCTCAAAAGGATCAAACCGACCCTGTCCTCTACATCTCTGAGACCCAGAAGGAAACAGGAGTTACCCTTTTTTTAAGCTCCTCTTGCTTCTTCTTCTGTAGCTTTTCTTTTTCTTTTATTTTTTCTGCTATTTTCTTTTTTTCAGAGACTTTTGGTTCTGTAACACATGGACACCAAAGCTTATTCCCAGCAAGCGCAGGCACACTGATCAAAGAGTCATCCCTGGAGCTCCATCAGTGGAATCTGAACCCAGGGAGCTCCAGAACACACTTTGTCAGAACAAAACCAACCCCATTTAGTGGGTCTGATTCTTCAGATACACTCCAAACAAGCCAGCGCCTGCTCTGCTGTGCACAGAGCCATGTGTGCTCTAAGTCTTACCTTGTTTTACCTCCGTCTCCTTTACTTCCTCCTCTTCCTCCTCATCATCCCAGTTATCCTACAAAAAAAGTCTGAATTAAGATTTTTATAGATGCTTGTTAGGTAACAAATGCAAAGAGCAGCAGCTCATGTACCACCTCTTTAAATCCATTAATCTTATGTATGGAGTGAGGAAGTGGGGAGGAATTTGAAAGCTGTACAAGGGCTTTTGGGAGCTGAGCAGGAGGCTTCAGGACCAGTTCTTACTTTAAAACCAGCAGCTTTTGGTTAAAGAATCAGAAAGCTCATGTCAGTAGTCACAAAAACAGGTCATGGTCACATCAGCACCCACAGTAACTCATGGGCAGCACCATGCTGCAGGAGCAGGGGAAGCAGCAGCAGGCAGAGGGGACGCAGGGAGTCTGGCGCCACACAGGAATACCGACCTCTAACAGTCACCAGTCCGATGGCTCCTTCATCACCAAGGAGCTATTGACAGACTCTTCCCACAAACAAATCACCTAAATGCTCTCCAACAGCCACCACGTCCTCAGGTGTATTTTCAAGCAGTCTCAGCCATGGTGTCTGCAGTAACTCTGCCTCCAGCTTTCACCTTCAGCAACCTTCAAGGCCAGCCTGGATGGGGCTTGGAGCAAACTGCTCTACTGGAAGGTGTCCCTGCCCGTGGCAGGGGTTGGAACTGGATGAGCTTTAAGGTCCCTTCCAAGCCAAACTGTTCTACCACCACCATCTCCCACACCTCCCAGCCACTGTCCTCTGCCCAGTGGATGACCCATGGTTCAAACAAATACAGAAGCAGCACTGTTTCTACAGGGCTGATCTGCCAATGTCGCCTGCAGACTCTACAGCAGTAATTCCACAGTTTCTTCCTGGCTCTTCCCTAGACCAGGGTTATGGGAATCCATATTTTTGTCCTAACCCCACTGCAAATTCAAGCCCATGTCCTCTATGTGGAAATCAATGCTCTAAACTGGATCTGAAGGCACATGTCAAGTACCACACGATGCTCACACCACAAGTTAAAGCCAAGAAACTTACAGGAGTTCAAAACTTCAGTTACCTGCTTCCACTCAACCTGCAGGCTCACAAGATGACATCTGACAAGACCTCATTTACCCAAAATCACACCCACTGTCAGGGCACCATTATAGACAAGCTTAAACCCCAAGTCCTGAATTTCATGATTTCACCTCGCACAGCAATACACGTAATTGATTAAATCAAGTGATATTCAATTCTGAGGTTGCTACAGCACAGCAAATAGAAGGCAGTGGTGGAAGCACTCAGGACTTCAGTGCAATGTGCTGACCCAAGCACGGGAGCCACCGAGTCCATCCACCAGCTCACTCCAGTTAATTGGCACTTGGGAGGGCTCCAGCTTCCTTCCCCATTCCAAGGAGCTGACTTGAATTTGGAGCAGCATTATTTTAGCTCACATCTAATTAAGAGTTTGTTACACCCACTTCTTAAATAGCTCCTTTCATTACTGCTGCCTCAGCCCTTGCCCTGTCCTCATGGGTCTTAAAGTCAAGTATCTGAGAGTGCAGAACCCCAGAGTAGGGCAGCCCGTCCTGTCCGTGGGGTAAAGGCACTTGCGGGCTGAGGGCAGCTACTGCATGTCACCAGTACGTCTGGGCAAGGGCCTCCATGTGATGACAGGCTCACCCCTTCCCCATGTGCCTGTGCAGGGGCAGGACAGGATGGCAGAGCTTATTTTAATTGACTGTATTTGTAACTGGGGGCAGGGAAGCATCCACACCTATTCCTGTGGTTTAGGAATTCCAGGGAACTTTCCAGGAGGGAAAGACAAGTGCTCTCATGTTGTATCTTCACACTGATACAAAGTAACTCAAAGATGACCTCTTTATTCCAGAGTGTTTCAGCAATACGTATGTGTACTAAACTGAACTGAGGCTCCTGAAAACATCTTCATGTCCTATCAATAAGCCCCTGATGACAGCATCTCTCTCATGATTTCAGATGCTTCATCACATGTACCTTAAACATACAATAATGTGCATTCTGCCCCTGAAACCCAGAAGACACAACTGGGGAGCAACAGCCACTCCAGCACATGGATCCCCACCAGACCCATGAGCTCTCCTCCCTTCAGAGCTCAGTGTCTGTGTGGCCCTGGCTTTGCTACACACAGAATAGCCCAGGAGTGAGATGAGAATTCCTTGGCTGGAGGCCCATCTTCTGGGAAACTTGTGCTCTGGGAAGCACCAGAGAGAGTTTTGTCACTGATGAAGATGCTAATTTTAAACCTGGGGAAGTCAAAGTTTCCCAACTTAACAGTTACTGCAAGTTCATTCCTGAAAGATCTTCCAAAATAAACGCCAGGATCTGAATATAGAAAACACATTCCCAAATGTGAAACACCAACCCTAACACCGCTCCTGCTCACGGACCACACCGAGCTTCTGTTCTACAGCATATCCTTTGTCTTACACGGCACTTCCCAAGGTGCAAACAGGGAATCCAGAGCCCAAGAAACACCGCAGGCTCAGCTCTGTGACCTCGGGCCTTCCACAGGAGAAGCAAAGCAGAGCACAGCAGCTTTCTCTGCTGGACCACTCCTCTCCAGACGCAGCCCCAGACCCAAACCATGACTCCTCTGAAAGAGTTACGTAGTTGCATGCTTACTAGGTGTGGGAAAACCTTGTGTCCTTATCAAAGCCCAAAGCAGAGGTGTCCTTGAAGGGCAACCCCTGAGCGCAGTTCTCTTGGATACATTCTATCCTGGCAGAGAATTCTCACTTTCAAAGGCAGGAGGAAAAGCCTCACAGATACAACGTCTCCAAAAGACATGCGGATACACACGCAGGAATCACATATTTGCCCACAGTTACAACTTAACCACACTACAAAGGACTGCCGCTACTCTACACAGAAACACCTTTACTTTGCCTGCTGCAGTGTGATACCTTTAGTAGCTGAAGCGTGGGCGTTGCTACATTTAAGGAGGAAAATGGACGGCTTGTAACTCACACCAACACTTTCACTGCTTTTTTAAGGGGAGACGAACGGCTTTTGTCACGGCGACTGCCAAAAGCAGCTTGGCCCACGCTCAAGGCCAACGGCGCTGCTGGTTTCAGAGGTTCTGCTGGCAGCTTCACCAACAAATCCAACGTGGCCTCACCCTGTAAGCAGCAGCACTGCTCCAGAGAGGTGACCAACAGCACTCACGTCACCTGGGACTGGCCACTGCTGCACTGGGAACAGAAAGGCCTTTTCAATTGACCTATTTCTATTCCTCACACTGGCTCCTGCCATCGTTTCCCTCCTGTCCATATGAACGTGGCACAGACTGAGGTTTCTGTGGCCTCCAGCCACAAAGGCAGCTGGAACAAGCTTTTGGAAGCATCAGAAGTGAACATCTGCACATTTTAACCCTGATTCCAAGCAGACACCACTCGTGAAACACAGCAAAACCCCCTGTCGTATAATAAACCTATTTAAAGTGATTCAGGCACTGCCAAATCCAGAACCACACAGCAAGGCTGCTGCATTTTTAAATGATGAGGCCAAAGCGTGTGTGCGAAGTAGGCAAAAGGGGTGGAAGGGACATCGCAGAAGTCTCTGGTCAACAACAGAAGCTCCAATTTAAAGCTTTCTTTAAATCCCATCCCAGCGCTCACCCAGCACCTCATCTACACTCAGAACAACGGGTCCGAAGTGCTGCGGAAGGCAACGGGAGAGCAGCCGGCCACCAGAGCACCCAGGGCTGGCAGGCAGCTGGGAAGCAGCAGGTGGATTCCCCTGAGCCTCTTCGGGCCTAGAAAGCGCCTGTGGGTCCGCCCTTCCCTCCCCTGGAAGGCCCGCGGGCAGCGGGGGTGCACCTCGGGCGGCCCCGGCCGCTCGGAGCGGGGACCGGGGACACCGGGCCCTGTCAGACGCGTCCTCCCGCGGCATTCCGGCCGTTGTCACCCGCGGCCCGCCGCTGTCCTTCGGGGCGCCGGCACCAGGGCCCGGCGCGTCACCGCCGCAGACGCGTGGCCGCGGCCGCCCGACCTCCCCCGCCGGGGCCTCCCCGCTCCACCCGCGGCCCCAGCCCGGGCCGAGCCGCGCCGCCGGGCCCGCGGCCCCCGCACACGAGGCCCCATATGGCAGAGGCCCGCGGCGGGCCCGGCCCGCTCCCCACCGGCCCCGCGGCCAAGGCCCGGCCCGGCGCACCGCGGGGGCCCGGCCGCACCTTCACGTCGTCCTCCTCATCCTCGCCGGCCCAGCGGTCTCCGGCCACTCCCGGCATCAGCCGCTTCGCCACCGGCTCCACCACCTCGAAGCTGTCGGCGTCTGTAGGGAAGAGGAGAGCGGGTGAGAGCGCGGGGCGCGGCCCGGGGGCACCGGCGGGGGCAGCGGCCGCACCTACCCCATGAATCCACCGCCTCCGCCGCCATCTTCCCCACCGCCGCTCGCAGGACACGGTGAAGCGGCCGCTCCAGAGCGGCGCAGGCAGCGCCGGGCGCGGGGTACGCCGGGACGGTGGCGGACCGCCGGAGCTCCGCCCACCGCGGGGAGGGCGCCGGGGGGGTGCGGCGGGGCAGCGGCGGCGCCACGCCCCGGCCCCGCGGGCGCTATCGCGGGCGGCAGCT
>WYDI02028817.1:0-20258 GCA_009867235.2 Psittacus erithacus
CCTGGCAGTGTTCAAGGCCAGGTTGGACAGAGCCTTGGGTGCCATGGTTTAGTGTGAGGTGTCCCTGCCCATGGCAGTGGGGTTGGAACTAGACGATCTTAAGGTCCTTTCCAACCCTAACTATTCTATGTTTCTATGATTAAAGATATCTACAAGACACCCTACAACCAGCATGCAGTACAAATAAATATCAGTTATACAAAAGACAGTTTAGAAATGCCATGCTTTAAATGGTAAAAGCATGCATATTACTAGTATGCATGAACAATTTAAGAAGTTTAGAATATTAGTATCAAGTTCAAGTACTTGAAAGCTAAGAAAGACCAGGTCTAGAACTGCTGCCAGTGATGGTATTTCACAAACACATACCTTTTCCCTATTTTTTTATTACAACCACCTTATAATTATTAGATTATCACTTTTTTTTTTTCTAAAATGCTTTGTCTTATACAGTAGACAACGGAGAAGGCCTGAGAATATCAGAATTTTACAATGAACACAGTTGTTTTTGTGGGATTTGTGTCTTGTTTGTTTTTAGATGTTGGACTGTGTGTAGGAAATTTTGACAATGACTCTTTTTTGGCATACATATTTTTATTAATTCAATATTTTACTATGCTAATTCACATGAACAAGAAACCCTAAGCAAACATCAGACAATTCCATTCCTGCACACATACACTTCTGTTTTCCTGCGTCAAGTGTACAGATGCATATGCTGATACCTACCTCCTACACCTCTACTTGAATCAGATAAGCTTTTCCACAGATTCCTTTGCCAGTCTTATTGCCAAAATCTTACAGTTCAGAAAAGAGATGTTCTCTCAGTTTTCTCTGGCCATCTCACAAACATGCAGGGTTCTACTTGCTTCCTCAAAATGAATCTTTTGAAGGAGATAATTTTGTCTACATTTAGAATAAGATACTCTCCATTTGAATTTCTAGCGAGGGTCTGCACAACACTTCCGTCAGCAGTCTTGAGCACTGTCAGGAACTGATTTTGGTAAGACTTTTTCTAGATAAAGGAAGACTGCAGACAGATAATGAGTCTTATAACTTAACTTACCCTCAACTGAGATAATGGGATCAAAATTCTTAGAGGAATTATGATGACACTAGCTGCTCACAACCTTATTAGCTGTAAACATAAATGTTACATTCCAGCTGATAAGTAATAATGTTTACGTTAAAGTCAAGGGAAAGTTTCTCAGGTAGCTTCCTTAAGATTATTCATATCAATATATTCATAAGTTATTAATTGCTATTTTTCATTAATTTGAGGTGGTGGATAATTTCATATATTTTCACCATGAGCAAGCACTGCTGCATATGAATCAACTGAAAAAATGCTAATCTAATATACTGGCAGCTACCTTGCTATGCATCTTCTCAGCAAATTTATTCATTCCACAGTTGATTAGATCCAGGACTCTATCCTCCCCTTTGTTTTAAGCAGCACATTTCAAAACTGCTTTTGTTGACATCTGATCCTTCATATCTTGAAGTGATGTTCGGACACAATGGCTTAAGTTATTAAACAGAAACTATGAATACATTTTCGGAAGAATGAATACACTCTGGAAGACTTCCTGTGTCATTCCTTCCCATGCACACCTGCACAGGCAACCTAAGCTGAATATTCTTGCAACCAGAGAACTCGTTGCAGCTTTGCAAAATTTCTCACTAATGAAAGTAGATCAAAGTCAAAGGAAGGATCATGAACCACCAACTTGTCTTGCAGCCAATTTGCATTCTTTCTTCCCTCTTCATTTATCTCCCTTCTTTTGCTTCCCAGCCTCCAGGCATTATGTGAAAATTAAGGGAAAGCATGTGCTGCCTTCTTTATGTGTACATAGCAAAAGATACATAAATACATTAACTGTGTTATAACTTCCAACTTCTCTGTACACTTTCAGTGCTTTGTACAAAATATTCCATGACAATACTATTTCTTTACTTTTCTCACCAAAGGTATTTTATTATCTGGCATGTATTTCTTTACCAACAAACAGTAATAAAAGTCTAGATGAATGGAAACACACAGATCATTTGGATATTAAAACCCCACCAATAAACCTAAAAACCAAAACCTATTAATATCCAAAATACTCAAGATTTTGCTGAGCTCATGGGTGAATTTCCACATTTTCCAGGAAAAAAAGACTGTGAGAAATTCTGCTTTATTTTTAATTAAAATAGCAGGATGTTATGAATGAAGGACTGCAACCTGTTACTGTAATTCTATTTTTCAGCCCTTTTTCTGAGTAAGGACAATAAAAGCTGAATAAGAAGCTCAAAACTTGTCCCCTGAAACAGCATCAGGCCATGGACTTGTTCCAAGGTTACAAAGTCAGCAAAGTTAATAATACTTCACAAGCAGCAACAGCTCTAAGTCCTGTTAGCAAAATACCCGCAAGTACATAAGGAAAGAGAACATGTTCAGGAGCTAGTTACAGTTAAGAAGTGAAAAGAGATATTGTTAGGAATAGTACAGTAAACTCAGCTGTGTTGCTTTTTTCACCCATGTGTATAATTTTTCAGATCTGTTTTTGTTCCCAAACACTCTAAATGCCCTTTTCTCTAAAACAGACAACAGTACATTTCTTCTGCTAGGAGCCTTATACTTACATGCAGTCCCTATACTCATAAAGCAGAATCTGCATGTGATGAACTGATAAGAAAAAAACAGTTTCAGTTGCAACATGCTGAGGACTGTTATAAACAATTTAATAATAAAAAAAAATTGCAATAAAATGCCTCTGCATAATGAAAACCCTCCACTCCAATCATCACTAATTAGCTGGTTAATATTGTCAGCTAAGAGGCCAAGGAAATGAAGAACAGAATTACCCTCACAATCCAGGTGCTACCTCCAGGGCACGACAGAAACATGTTGGCAGAAGAGCGAGGAAACTTGCCCTAGTGCTCCTGGGATATGCCTAGGGATGTCTTTTTTTCATGTGTAATAAATTTGCTAAAAATGGCATAAGAAGAAAAAATTATGAAACATCTTGACAGTTTCTTTTAAAGTTCGTCAAAGATTTAATAAATTATTGGAAGAGCAGCAAGCCTGTCAAGGTGTAGATGGCTGTGTGCCTGAAAACCCTTATATGCTGTCCATTACTGCAGCTAATCCAGCCCGAGGCTGGATTAATTTGTATGATGTTAAAAAGCCCTTCCAGCTACCCAAAGGTGTCAAAGTAGGCTAGCTCAGACAGAATGCTTGGGAATACAGCCATCACCATCGCACTGAAGGAATATAACCAGGTGTCCACTCTTTTAATCCTATACAAGCTTTTCTACAATACCAAGACTAAATCCTGGCCTCCTCTGCAGACAAAAAGTCAAGTTAGAAAGAGCTAGAGTGATGGGGGAAGAAATTTCTCTAGATTTTGAGCAGAGCAAAAAGCACCCTGGGACTGGTACACCCATAACTGTTGACAGGTGAAGTAGAAAAGACTATCATTCATTTCAACACTAAACAGAGACATCTTATTTAAGTCAAAAATGGAATAAGTTTATTAGTCACTGTTACATTTAAGCTTATTGCTTCTTTTTCTCTCTAGATTTTAGGGCACTTCACTACTGACTAATAATGTACCAGAGTTACATCCCATATTAAAATACTTGCATAAGCATCATAAAAGTGCCATAAGTGAGGGAGTTCAGGAGGTTTAGGTTCTTAAATTATGTTTATAAGTCTAAGGAGGTGGACCATGTACTTGAAGTATAGAAGGGAATGACACTTCATCAACAAATTTCACCTGTCAGGTATGGATGCACACGGGAAAGTTACTATAAAGTTATCCATATTCTAGTATCATGTTCATTCAAAAAATAGGCTTACGAAAATAAGACTTCCTAGTAAGCAGTATACAGAAAAAAAATATAACTTTTTCGTAAGTCTTCCAGTACTGTTAATAGCAAACATTTTCAAAACACCAGCCAAAAAAGATAATTTTAAAATTGTATGATTTTTGTAAGTATTACTTATTCAATAGATCACAGGGGTACAATCACTTAACGTTATGAATACATGTATATGTTTTAAATAGGATAATCTAGGATTACTAACTAATTTTTTCCTGATAACACTTGGGACCATAAGTGAAAAATATCAAGTACTTTGAGACTCATACTATTAACAATAAAAGAATTGACAGAATAATGTTTATATTTATGGAAATAAAATTGGGTTGCTAAACTACTTTTCTTATTCCTAATTACTGGAATGCCTGTTGCCTTGCAGTAGGCCTTACCAGACCCATTTTTATAATGGAAATTAGTTGCAGAACTCCATGTATTCCTTTTATTAATTTTTACACCAGTGAATGACTTAGAAGTAGCTGAATTTGCAACCCTGCACTGTTAGAACTGACAGCAATTTAGAAGGATAAGTAGCTTACCCAACAGTATATATTCTGAAAGTCTAAGTTGTTCGTTTAAGCATAGCTCATTAGCTGAAAGTTATACCTTAGCCACAAGACCATACTTTTCATATCCTGGACCTATGTTACATTTCAACTAGGAAAACATGAAAGATTATATTGATTCTAGGCTGCATCAAAAAAAAGTGTGACCAGCAGGTCAAGTGAGGTAATTCTCCCCCTCTACTTTGTCCTCATGAGACCCCACCTAGTGTACCTCATTCACCTCTGGATCCCCAGCAGAACAGGGACTTGGTCCTGTTAGAGGGAGTCTAGCGGATGCCACAAAGATGACTAGAGGGCTGGAGCACCTCTCCTTTGAAGACAGAGTGAGGGAGTCAGGGTTGTTCAGCCTGGAGAACAAGGAGAGTTCTTGTTCTCTGCTTAGGGGGGACTTTATAAAAGCCTTCCAGTATCTAAAGAGCCTTCTGGAGAGGGACATTTTAACAAAGACATGTAGGGATAGTATAAAGGGACTTTAAAATAGAAAAGGGTAGACTTAGATTAGATATTAGAAAGAAATTCTTTAGTATGAGGGTGGTGAGACACTGAAAGAGGTTGCCCAGAGAAACTGTGGCTGTTCCATCCCTGGAAGTGTTCAAGGCCAGGCTGGATTGGTCTTTGAGCAACCTGGTCCTAGTTGAAGGTGTCTCTGCTCATGGCAGCGGGGTTGGAACTGGATGAACTTTAAAGTCTCTTCCAACACAAACCATTCTATGATTTTATAATTCTATGATATATTTGTGACAGCCCAACTTTACACGTATGGGTATGCAGTGGCTTGATCCTGGCCAGTAGCTAAGCCCCCACCTAGTTATTAATTCATTCACTCCAGCAAGATGGGAAAAAGAATTAGAACGGTAAAAGCAAGAGAAACTCATGGTTTCAGAAAGAGTTTAATAACTGAAGGAAGATCAAATCAGAATAAAAAATTACACCAAGACAATTACTCAGCAACTTACAACTCCAGACCAATGACATGCCAGTCTCTGAGTAGCAGCTACTTTGAAAAGCCTACTGTCTCCCCCATCCCCATTCTTATTGTTGAGCATCATATCATGTGGTATGGGATATCTCTTTGGTCATTTAGGGTTAACTGTGCTGTCTATGTCCCTTCCCAGGCTCTTGTCCACCCCCAGCCAACCCCCTGGGAGGGCCAAGACAGAAATAGAGAAGGCCTTGACGCTGCGGAAGTACCCTTTAGTAATAGCGATAGCGTCAGTGTTACCACCATTTCAGTCACAGGTTTAAAACACAGCATCATGCAGGCTGCTCCTTCCCAGTAGACTCAGTACAGGGTACAGGCAAAATGGTTCGCCATTACAGACTCCTAAAATGCACACACTGCCTAGCTCAGGAGGAGGACTCCCAGTGCTGATTTAAGTGACAGAGGTACTCAGTAATAAATGGGTGATAGAGAAGCTCATAGGCTGCAGCTCCTAACATGAGATGTTCAAATGAGATTGTAAATGCTACCAGAGAAATAGTTATTTCTTGATGCTTATTTAGAACACAAAATCTCTTTTTTTTTTTTTTTCCCCCCAGTTCTCTGTAGTGTTTTAAAAACAGAGGAGAGTGTGGATGTGGTATCCATCTTTAGAACCATATTCTGTGTATCACCATACCATAAAGGAACTATACTCTCCCTGGTCTAGGAATGGGAGGAAGAGGAGAACTGAATACTATTAAACCAATGTTTCCAAGTCAGTGGGGATGAGAAATGCAAACAATGTAGAGAAAAGGCGCCTGAATTATATCAGCAGTTAAGGCTGATTTTACAAGTTGTTCTTATGAAGTCAGGCACTGCAAGTCCATCTTAACAGCACTTCAGAAGTTCTGGTCTAGAGGATTTTGGTGGCTCTGCCCTATGGCTGTGTGAGGCTTGCCCATCCCTTTTGTGGTATAAAAAATATTTATCTATAATGCTTCCTTACCTAATGTAGTGTTACAGGGAAAACCAATTTGGGGTTTTGCAGCACTGAAAGGCTGTCAAGGTAAGTAAAAGATAAATCTGACACGCACACAAAAATGTGAGATGTATCATGTATGGAAGGTCAATAAAGGAAGCTGAGAGAAGGAGAAAGGAACTGACAGTCAACAAGTTTTCAGAAACTTAGTTAAATGCAGAATGCACAGAACAGACTGCCTAATTGCCATATGTCTATCTCAGTATAAACTTTGTGCTTCATTTTCATTTACTGTGTGCCCCCACTGGTCCACTGTTCCAGAAAACTGCAGATATTTTGTAACAGCATAAGCATCATATAAATTGCTTCTGAGTAATCAGACTTGCCAAGGTTTTTTCACTATCTGTGTGTACTACAATTCCTTTACAGAACTAACATCACTGAAGATGGCAGGACCTGAATATTACTGGAGGGGATAATCAACGTGGCCCAAAACAAACAATGAAAACTGAAATTAATACAGTGTATTAGGTAATCTGTATAAAACTGGAAATAACCATAATCAAGATGAAAACAAAACTGCTTATAAGCTCAATTATTTACTTTTTGGGACTAGCCTTCTAACTGTGTGCCATGTAGCCATTATCCTGTTTGAAGACAGGAGTACTATGGAGAAAAATCCATATCTTGGAAAGCTATTCTTCTTGATCCATTGTGCAATGCATTGGAGTTTAGTTTATTTAGTCTACTAAAAAAGACATGACACAATCACTGAAAATAGAGAGCAAATAAATACTTGTAATAAATAAAGGAGGAAGAGGAACTGCTTATGCTAACGAATAATAATGACTGCAGAAAACAACAAATTATTATAAACCATGAGAGGAGTACATTTCTTCACGAAATTAGTGTACACAAGTAACCATTAGCAAAATCACATTTGAAGCACATCAATGAGATTTAAAGTACACTATTTTTAACATGACATCAGTCATTTCATGAGGACATATATATAATACAGTGCCTGTAATCCTGGCAACAGAATTTGATGACTAGTCTACTTACATTTCTATGTTCAACTAGCTAATGCCTTAGTTAAAAAAGTGCCAAATTTTCTAGCAGTCAATTTTTTTATTTTCCTTTTCCTGTGTTTTCTTTGGTGTTTCTGCAAATACTTTTTCTTGCACTTCTGATTGCTAAAATCATTTCCAAGGCAATTTTACTCTAAACTTATAAGCAAGTAAAAACCTCAACCCTTAGAAAGTCGTTAAAAAAACGCTGATTTTGGGCTACTTTTCCCAGGCAGTATCAAACTAGCCTATGACAGACTATTTCACTGGTATCCTAAAATTCAAAACTTATTCTATTTTCTGAATAATTCTACCTTTAATTCCCTGTATAATGTAGTAAATTAAAATTAGTCTGAAGAGTTTTAACAGAGGACAGAGCCCACATTTCTGCCTATTCCCAGTTCTAGTAATGCAGTATGTTCTGCTGTCTTCCACTCATACTACATTATAGGATCAAGCTTTTGGTCAAGATTACCAAAGAAGGACAGTCAATCTCAGGAAGGGTTCTGAAATAGTTCAGGCTTCAGCATAGGATACTGAAGAGACAAGTTGCAACTGATAGGGAGATTACAGCAAGTAAGGCTTAGTTACAGTCCTTCATGTCGTATCTCTTCTCTAGCCAGTGACCTCTTTGCCTCCTGTAATTTATTAGTCATTTTGCTGCTCACTCATCTCTAGTTGCAAAAGGACTGTATATCCAGGATATCTGTCAGGCTTACATATATGTTGTTGCTTCACTTTGGCTGTTGGTCTGTATGATTTTGATTTGCTGTTGAAGTGCATTTGGCAGTAAAGACAGCCTTTTGAGCTCTCAGCTCTATTTTGATCTCACCTTGTCACCCCCCTGCAAGGTACTCAAGGCAGGACCAGCGCAACAGGCTTTGGTCATACTTGTAGCATGGAAACTATGCAAGTCTGGGACAATCATAAAGTCCATGTGGGCAGTAATGGTGTGCTTCTGGTTTTTCTCTAACTCTTGAAACCCGGTTGCATTCTCCATATGCTACAAACTTTTCGGATTTGAAACAGTAGAAACTCAGATAGAGAGATACTTGTGATGTAAAAAAAATGAAGGGGAAATGTAGTACCTGAATATTATTTCTGCTGACACTTATGGACTGTATATGAGCATAAAAGTGGGGGATCTACTGAAGTTCATTTTTCTATATGTGGATATCCCTAATTAATAATGTTTATCTTATTATGCAACAAAAAAGAATGTAAACAGTATAGTACTACGTTTGCTTTTGGCTATCTAAGCCAACGACTGACAACGTTACAGTAGTCTGCATAATCTTTGCTCACACCCATAACGCTAGTACAGAAAAGAGGAAGGAAAGAAGGAGAAAGAGGAATCTATATAAAACAGGATAATCTCAACAATCAAAGCACAAGGGAATTGCCTTTACTGCAGCAACCAAAGAAAAGTGGAGAAACTGAATCCAAAAGCAATGTACTGTAGCCAGAGGTGTCAGAAGTAATATCATTTGACTCAAGCTTGACAATTTAGTACAGTGGTAACTCTTTTCTAAACTTACTGCCTTTGTACATTTCTCAGTGCAATCCTATTCTTCTGTTCTATTACAGAAGCCGCAAGTGCATCAGTATATCTCTCTTTAGTTTCTTTTATGGTTATGACTAGTGTATAATGTATTTTTCTCAACATTTCCCTGTAATGATCCCTGTCTCCCACCAAGTCCACAATGTAAACAAGATGTGACATTACTGCAATGCAGCCATGTTTAAATTGAAATATCATAGGAAGGACAGCACACTTCAGCCCTCTGCTTTTACAGGACTGAAGAGTTATGTATGCAATAGTCATTGTTTACTACTTTCATATGAAAACAATAAATGGTTGAATGGGGGGGATACTTAATAAGTGCTTTTACAGCTGATAATCAAATGACAAATCATAGTCATGGCCCTTGAAAATAATTTAAAATAAAGCCACATTTTTCATAAAGCAGATAAGCACATTTCTGTCTTGTTTAATAGGTAAATATGATATCTACAAGCTGCCTCTAGTTCTGTTTCAACTTTCCATAGAGAATAAAGGTTTATGTGAATTAAAACAGAAAGAAATAGAATAGAAAGAACCAAAGAGCAGCAACATGGTTGACCTTTCCCTATATCACAAAAGGGAAAGAAAAATTGGCTGCAGTTGTATAAGTATTCCATCAGTCTGTTAGGAGAAACTTCTGTCAGAACCACTCCACATTCCAGATTGATGCAGATGGACCACAGTGAGGCTAGAAAACCAAGCACTAACATAGTATAAAAGCATGGAATGCTGCAGTAGAGTTTGATTCACCCACAGCTCTTGTAAGGTGGAGAACAAGGCCAGATTAATGTAAATGAATAGTTATCATGGCCTACACCGACTTCTCTTAAAACATCTTTTGTCTGGTTCAACTGAATATGAAATAACAAAGTTACAAAATCAGTTCTAAAATACTTGTTTATCAAGTTACACTTAATAGTTCTCAGTCACCATAAACCAGAAAGACTATAATTTGATTTTGGAGTAAAACAAATATTAAATGAGCAAGCAACTCATAGTAAGTCATACAAACCATAGTAAAAAATGTCTGAAATACTATAAACAGTTTTAATCAGTGTTAGAGAGTAGAAATGCCTGGGTTCACCATGATTTTAACAAAAAAAAGAACAAAACCAAAAACAACTCCTCTCAGGATTTGGGAGTGGAATGGGCCTGTGGAACCATGTAATACTATGACCAGATCCTGAAACAATTATAGGTAAATCTTTCCCAACAAGTGTTGTCTGACCTGATCTTTAACACAGTGCTGGAAGTTCTGCAGCCTCCCTGGACAGTCTATTCCAACACTTAGCCATCATCATCTTCTTTTGTTTCTCACCCAATCTCCAACTTTGGTTTCTTTTATCACAATTTAATAACTTACTTCTTTTATGCTCAATGAAAATTAAGAATAATTTCTTTCTACTTTTCTGTTACATTGTTTTAATGTAACTGAAGATGGTTTCCGAAATTGTCTCTTTTTTTCAGCCTGAAGAACAAGTTACTTCTGCCATCTCCTGAAAGACATTATCCCTTATTTTTTCTTGATTTGTCAGTCTCTTCCTAGTTATTCCTATGTCTCTTGGAACTATGCATAGGACAGTTACACTCAAACTGCTAACCTATGCATAGCTGTAGAGAGTAAAACATATATAAACATTTACTATCTTTCCAATTTACATTTCTGAAATACTAAACTACAACTACAATACACAGTATACGACTCCCTTTAGATTTTGAGCAGTTTCTCCCATAGTACTAGTATCTCTGCCATTTAACACATTTCAGAAATCAGACAGACAGAGGATCTGGAGTCTTCGTTATTGGTGTCATTCCAGCTTTTGGGTTAGTAATGGACTGATGAGGAAAGAGACCTCTGGAACTGATCTCCAGAGGAGTGCGAGTATTACAATAAACATACTGAAATAATCATTCCCCTGATTAAATTATATTGTTCTGTACAGGCTGTGAATGACAGCAGTCATGATTGGGGAGAAAGGAGAAAAATCAGATGTTATTTGGTCTAGAGCAGTAATATGTACCAGCAAACAATCATAAATCTAAGATAATTACCAGTTTGGTGTTTGGTGTGAATTTATGTACTCTTCCTTCAGTTCCAGTTTCTAATATTCATCTCTGTAGTCTTTTAATCTTCTTCCTTTAATTTTCTTACATATTTAAGTATTTTTTCATATGGCTGTGTGTTTTCAAGCTATTGACTTTTCATATCACGTCTTTGAATCCCCATGAAAAATCTCTCAAATATCATCAGAAATATATGTCCAAGGTAAAAGTTTTGAAAGAAGTTAACATTGTGCCAACTTCTTATTAACATTGCTTTGAAAAAAAAAACTTGGTCAAGTCTTTCTGCCTTTAACTGCTTACAGTTTCAAGGAGAAGGAATTAGAGTTTTCTGTATCATGTTAATTATGACTTTATTCATAATATCTGGATATTCTTATGCTTTTAATAACAGTCTGCATTTGTACAGATAAGCTAAATCTTACTCTCTTTAAGTCCTGAAACACTTACCTGACCCTGTTACATTTTACTTTGGCGCCAGTTCTTGCAGACTATAGGACCAGTTCTTGCAGTCTATACTTGTCCTGTGGATGGTCTTACATGGTAGATGAGGAAAGGGAACACGTAAGAGAAATAAATAATCAAGTTTAGTTACCATCTTCATTGACTTTTCTTGAATTCCGTAATTTTCTTTTTTTTAAATCTTAGTTGTACAACCATTCTGATTTCCTGAAATCTACCATGATTGTCAGTAGACATTCCTAATTACTACTTGTTTTATTAGTGTTCTTTCTTTTTCAAGGTTACATGTTATTTATGTGTTATTTACAGGCTTTATTTCATCAGGCAGAAGATTTAACTGTTAGACTTGATCTTAAAGGTCTTTTCTAACCTAAATGGTTCTATCATTCTAAGATTTCTATTTTTTAGCCATTTTATAAACATACATATATATTTATATAAACAGACTTATTCAGGTATTTCAAAAGAAATTGTTTTCTGTTTAAACAATGAGACTACTTTGAGCAGAAATCAAATATAATTACATTCTCCACATTTTACCCCAAAAAAAATTCCCTCACCTATATCCTCACTATCAATTCTGTTACTTCAAGTTGCTATGACAGAGACTACCAAGACAAACAAAATGTACTTCTGAAGCTGAAGCAGAGTTTAGGTTTAATCTCTTCTTGGCTATTAAGGCCAGGCTGTTAAGAAGGGTTGTGGAGTTAGTGAAAGAGGCATTGGTCTCTTGTGGACTGGACTAAAAGGGCTGAGCATTGTCCTAGTCATATGATAGTCCTTTTGACTAGACCTTTTATTGGAGCATGCAGTTTACCTGTTGCTTTTGTTTGGAAGCAGAACTATCAAATAAATTCATAGCACTATATTTTGATAGCAAGGAGGAGTAACTGAGACCATGGTAGGATAAGTTAAACAATTCACAGTGTAAATATTTATTATAAACGCTGATAAGAAATGTTATGGTATTATCATATGCTCATTGACATCTCTTTATTCAAGCTGTGGTTGAAAACTTATCTGACATAAAAGAGCAAAATCGTTCTGTTAGAAAACAGAACAACGAGGAAATATTTTAATAAAATTGAGGTTTATCATCCAACTACTTGGCCAGTGCAAGGCACACTTCTGAAGAGATATAAAGGGCATCAAAATATCAATTCCAACTCCAATATCCACATAAGGATTCATGTAAGAGGAACCTGAATCCTTCTCTGAGTTGACAGAGATCTTTAGGACTTTGCAAAAACAGGAGAGATCTGCTTTAGCAGATGGTCCTATTGGATCACAGCTTAATTTTTAAATATTAAGTATACAGTCCAGTTCTATCACATCAGCTATTTCTAAAATTATTGCAATGACAAATGCGCACATTCAAAGAACGTCACCTATTACGCTTATGATGCCTTTTATAAGTTGTCTTATAAGGATAAGTGGAAAGTAAGACCCTGCACAAACAAGCCTCTACGTATGTGCTTCCTTAATAATCTCACTGACTCTGAGGGGTCTCAAAGTACCGAAAACCTCTACATGAACAAACTTGCTGCATCTTTGCTTGAGCTTCTAACATAGTATCACATATACTTTTACTGAAGCGTGGCTTGCATCAGCCAGGACAATTAGGTGATAAACTAAATTTTATAAAAGTACTTTGTTATTTCTTTCTCTTTGGAGGCATTGTTGGTCTCTATGGAACCAACCCTAAAAGTACATTTAACAGCATCCCAGAATACCTGTGACACTAGAGCTCTAGGGTCCATTTTTTAATTTTATTTTATTTTTTAATTGTACTGTAATCTGCCATTGATACATGACTTTTTTTCATTTCTTTATTGTCCAGTGAGAAATGTAATCCGATTTCTACAATAAATAACATGAATGTTATTTTAATGACATCAGCATGGAGTCATGGATTTGAAATTGTGACTACATACTCTAGGATTTCCAACTGAACGTGTTTAGAAAAGTGATTTTGTGAGGTTTTGCTTTAACATACACAATTCCCTTTTTGCAGAATGTTGTATTTCTTTTCCTGCTGGCATATAACAGCATATAAAAGCTGAGGCCAAACAATGAAACAGCAGTCTAAAAGGTTAAGGACCCTTTGATCAGGATATTAAAGGCTCTGTTCACAGATGAACTGTTGTGCTTCCAAAGTTTTATGTTAAAAGTTAGTATGCTTAAGGTAATCAATCTCAGCTGCACTAGACCTTCAGTAATTTTGTTTCTATCATCAAACAAGCCTTATGGGGTTGAATATAGTGGTAGTTCATAATGAAGCACTTCATACAGAAGCAGCTGTCTCCTCACCTGTTTCCCAGCCCATCTAGAGGCCTGGAGAAATTCTTCAATTTAGCAAGCAAACTTAAGTCATTATTAGAAATGACAGGGAAACCTGATGAAATTGTACTTTCAATTGGAAAACAAAATTGCAATCAGACCAACATGATTTCCTCATGGTCTGACCATGCTAATGCCAAGTCGAGACATGGGCAAATGTATTTAAAAGTCATAATGGAGTATTACCATGCAATCTCTTTTTACTGGCCCTTATTAATATAAAACTTCAATTTGCATGTAAATGTGGTCAACTTTCATATCATCAAAATACATGAGGCCTGGGAAAGTAATGAATTGAAGTTTGATGCGGCAATTACTGACGTTTATAAAGAATTTTAAAGAGGTCATTCTAGCCTTGGCTGAGAAAATGAGGAAATCAACAGGGAATATTGTCAATATAGCAACAGTGGGAGTTGGAGTCAGTCCCAGGTGTTAGAAGGCCAGATGATGATTAATAGAGAGGGAGTATGAAGCCTTTCACCCAGAAGGACTGGGCTGGACCTGAGGCTCAATAACAGAGATCTCATGAAAAGGTTCTTGCCGGGTTCCCACTTTAGCTGCCTCAAAATGTGTTCCAGAGGGAATAAAGTAGCAAGTGTTTATGAGAGGGAGCAGTGCTGAAGGTTTAATTGGGCTCCGCATCCTTTCAGCTCCCTTCAGTAGTTGATATGCAGTTTAACCTTTCTTTCCCCACCTCAGATACTCCAGTGCCACTGGGATTTTAATAAGGCACTAACTTGATAGGTTGGAAAAACAGTGAATTTGTTGCTAAATTGAGTTAAACTGCCTTATTGTGTCCTAATGACAATTTATAAATCTCTTGGTTTATAAACAGCACAAAAAAAATATAGAAAATATTTTCATCTTGAACATTTTTTAAAATCTAAAAAAATGGTAAGCTTTTCCTCCCCTTCTTTCACTTTTCATTGAAAGATTTCAGATGGAGGAGAAATTTAAATGAGTGCAAAAATCAATGCAGAAGTGAAAACAGATCTATACAGTTGTACTTCTTTAAAAGCAGATCCCAATTTTATAAGGAAAAAACAATCCAGAGAGTGAACAGCCCTTCGGTATCTTGTGTGAGGGGGTCAGAACAGGGAGGAACTGGTTTTTGATAGATAATGTAGTAGCTATTGGAGTTTCATCACCACATAACATTGTGCATTTTGGTGCAATTGCTCATAAAAGTCTGAAATAAATGAAGTATGTCCAAGAGGCTGAGTTTCCAAACCAGCAGTTCCTAATGCACACCTAGCAAAGGGGTCAGCAATTACATACAAAGCCCAAAACAGCGAAGGATCAGGCCCCAGGTTTCTCTTGCTGGCTCAGGCTGACACGTTATGTGTCAGTAGCATGCTGTGGCTTAGTTTTCTCATCTATAAATAGAAATATATAATGTGTTTATCTCCACAGGATTGGAGATGAAGCTTAATTAATAAATGTTTTATTAAGTGCTTTGGGATCTTCAAGTGGAAATTAATAAATATATTTTTAATTACTTTGTGTATTTTTTACTGTTCTCATCAAAAGCAAACCATACAGCTAGCAAACTGTTTCTTCTGCACAAATAAAATCAAGGTCACTGGTACGGATCAAGGAATAGTGACTAATGGTATAAAAATCAATTCATCTATAGAACAATATTAATTTGAGTTTTCTTAATTCCTTCTACTCCTGTTTTCTCCTTTTGTTGTCAAAACCTAATTTGTCAGTTACACTATTTCAAATAAATCTCTAGATTAGTTAAACATTTTAGGTTACATTAATTAAAGTAAGATAAACAATTCCACTCAAGATGCCTTGAGAGGCATCTCTTTTTATAGAGAGAATAAGCTTCAATGAATTTAAGAAGTAAGGAAAGAACCTGACCAGCACTTTGAAATGTTATTATAAGAAGTATTTTTATTGTCACTTCCAATTTTCATAGGAATGTGTTTTCAGGTCTGTAGCTCAAGTAAACATTTGAAAATGTTCAATGATAAACTGAAATTCTCAGAGCAGAGAATCTCTTTCCCTATTACTTTTCAAGGCTTATAGACAGACTATTATCCTAGGGGATGGCATGGTAAATCAATGCTTATATTTCTATAACCCTTGAGACTCCATGGCCTAAACATTTGTAACTCTCAGTAATCTGGATGGTGAGTGATAAAGGGACTGCCATTATGACAAAAGAAAGGTTGAAAGCATTAAAGAGGCAACATTTATGGTCTGCTACACTGTTTTGGTTTCCCAGTCTCTTTCCTGATAAATTTACAGGACCTGATATGTATTTGGGGAAAGTTGTAATTTTTCCGTAGGCCTGAGAACAAGAATGAATATGGAAAAATGAAAAATGCAGGTATTTTAAGCTTAATATAAACTTTAGGAATGACCACCTATTTTACTATTCTATGAATGCAGGGTACTTTTATGTAAAAGAATGGTCAATCATTATTAATGTGTTTGGGCCTGCATTGCCTGTTATTTTTTCAATGTTTGACACCATAAACAGTTAAGAACACTTAATCTTGGTAAACAAAGTAGAAAAGTATTTTTTAAAAGACAATAGTTTTATGATCCTACATTGTAACTCTTGAAAAGCAAGTAGAAAAGGTAAAACAAACCTTGTATATCAAATCTAAAGTCTGAATCACCAACTCAGATGAATGATGAACTAGACATGTGGACAAAACAAGTTCTGAAAACCTTGGACAACATTTTTGGTTCTCTAGTCAGAAAAATATTTCTGCAATATAATACAAATTAGGGAAAAATATAAACACTCTTGTATATATAAACATTTTTGAGAATTAAGTAATAGTATAGGGAAAAATCATCAGATAGTAAAATGCAACATTTGGGGAACATTTCATGCAAAGTGACTGGGTGGTGGACCACAGGTTCTACAGATAACAGCAGTCCAAAAATTTGTATCTATGGAATTTGGGAAATACACATAGGGACTTTGCATCAAGCACTGAAGAGTGCACTAAGAAAGTAGTGACATTTCAACACAAGTGCTGGTTCCACTTCAGAAGAAAAATGACATTTAGTCCATGGGACTAGACTAGCATAGACTCCTCAGCACTGTTTCACTCTACAAAGCTGCTCTTAATCATCATCTCCAAAGGCTAAACTGTGCACCATCAGAAGTGCTTGGCTTGTATATCCTTGAAAATGCTCCATGTTACAGTTCTCATTCCCCAACACGACGCCATGACTGGTGACCCTGTCACCAGTTCTAGGAAAACATACCCCAATTTGTAGTTGTAAATGGGTCACTGAGCACTAGAAACACAAGCCTTGGAGCCAGGAGGAAACCCATTGGGAAAAAAACCAAGTGGGAAGAAGCAGACAAAGACTTCTAGTCATTATTGATCAGATTATTTATTCATTCATGTTATGCAGTCAATAGACAGCATCAGAACTAATACAGTTAACAGGGACCAGAAACTTCTATATGAGCTTACTCACTACCCTGACCTTTAAAAATGATCTCAATATAATCTGCCTGACTAAAGCATGATTTGGTTATGAGTAATCTTCCTGGCTTATTAGGGAAGAATTGAGGAGACCCCTTTTCTTCTCCATTCATCTTTAAATCACAAGAGAGTTTAGGTGCCTGAACATCTGCCTATCTATTCAGACTGCAGTGAATCTAAGAACACAAAGAAAATGCCTCCAGAACAAAAAAAGAACATAAAACCAATTTTGGCTCTGTTGTAGAATAGTCTTGGGACTTATCTTGACTTAAGTGTCTTTGGGAATTAGTGCTTCAAAAGCACCATGTTAACCCAGGCTGTTTGAATCTTCCCTGAGATTCAGATAGCTGTGATTTAGAAAATAGAGGTTGAAAAGAGAAAAGAAAAAGAATTACTCTCTAGTATAGAGCTGACTGTTTATTTCAAATTCCAACAAACACGTATGCAGCTAAATGCTGTCCTGTAGTAAAGCAACATGAAAACTAATAAGTACCCCAGACATTTAGGGGTGATGTATATAATCATATCTCTGAACTCCTAGAAATGGGCATTTGTGCACTGGGGTGATACTGCTTTTCATCTCCACAGCATTCTCTTACAAAGCAGGTAAACACACAAACGCACGAAATTTCCTTTATATTCTATTGCACCATGGTATTCTGCTTCTCAAACCAATCATTCACAGAAAATATCATCTAAACTCACTGCAAGCAGTTCTTACTCAGGCTCCCTTGAAAATCTTCCAAATCAGGCTGCTTTTCCACCCTACATTCTCTTCTTTCTCCACCAGCCTTTCTCTCTGCCTATTCCACTTCATCTCTTTTACTTTACCTTTCTCCTGCATCTCTTTTACTGTCTTCAAGGTGCTCCAGTTCAATTAATGAATGATCTGATCTCAAGGCTTGATTTTAGCACCCATGAAATATGACACTTAATGTGCAGAAGCAGTCCTTGCAGATTTATTCTTTTTCCAAAATACATGCATACATTTGAAGATAAGTTAGATTTCAAAAATATGGTCATTTATGCTATTCTATGTAGAGCAAAATAACAATGTTATTTAAGAGACAAGACTACCAATGTCCTTCTGAGAACCGAAATCCATATGGCACAATAAGTTTTCTTCAGCACTGCTGAACAGAAGATGCTTGGAGAAGAGTCAAAGAACAAAGCAAGGATAAAATAGTACTATATCTTCTATTATGGGGACTGTCCCAGTATTGACTTCTTGTTGAATTCATTGGCTGAAGAAGTCTGCCTTAACAGGTTTATAAACTGACCTTTGACTGTATAGATTTCATATCTCTGTGGTGTTACAGAAGTCTTGTTTCAGGAACTAATAAGAGAAACATCAGATTTGTTCCCAGCTGAGTGGGAGAAACTATATTAAGACTTGGAAGATCAGGAAACTGCATCAGTGCGCAGGTTCAGTGGGTTATCCATAACTGAGAACAGGCCTCCCAATGATGCAACAGCAGTTTTTGTTGTGCATTTCATATGCCTGAAGGTCACACTTTTCTCTGATCTTAACACCTTAATTAGTAAGTGAACTGACCTTGGAGCTTTGCTTCACCAAGGCTCAGGTGCTGAAGGTTTTGATTGTAGCATTCAGTTCAGTGGCACTGTGCAACCAACAATAGCTCGGATGAGATTTGTTGATCTTTACTCAGCTTTTTCATTGCTGATTCAGGGTTACAATGCATTTAGATCTGTGGAGATTTCTATATGTTGAGCTGCACTAGTTACTCTTCTCAATAGCTTTCTGAAGTCTAAGAGGTTCTGGAATAGCAGGGTTCTGGTCTTTAGATCAGCCTAAATGAGTTTTTCAGTGTGACAAAAAATTTTTCTGTCACTTTTGCTGGTTGTATCATTAAAAAGCTGTATCACCAGGTTTGGCTGGGTTTTTTTTTTCTGCTGTGTATTAAGCACAAACACAGTGTTCTTTCTGTTTGTGAAATAGCTCAGTCATTTTCGTCCAGAAGATACCAGGCAGACCCTTGCACGAAAGATCACAAAACATATTTAGATGTCATAAACATCATAAACCAAGCTTTCTTTGGATATGGACAAAGAGTGCTATTTCATATCTTGGAAATTTGTCAGCTAGTTTATACAAGATGCATTTTTCTCTTTCCTTCTCTCACATTTTTTTTATGCCTATTAGCTTCATAGCCAAAAGCCTTTGAATAGCTATTCATGGATGAAGGACCCAGTTTAAGATGTTGATGCAATGGAAATACAGTTACAGCAAGGATATATGATACAGCTAACTTGAATATATGGTATACCTAAACTACATGTTTACAGCATAAATATATACTAATAAAATAATGATTTCTGTCCCAAAGACCTTACACAGTAAATAGAGTAAATAAAGAGCATCTCTCCTATGAAGACAGGCTGAGAGTGCTGGGTTTGTTCAGCCTAGAGAAAAGAAGGCTCCAGGGAGAGCTTAGAGCAGCTTCTAGTGCCTAAAGTGAGCCTAAAAGACATATGGAGAGGGACTTTTTACAAGGACATGTAGTGACAGGACAAGGGGGAATGGCTTTAAGCTCAAAGAAGGGAGATTAAGATTAGACATTATGAAGAAATTCTTTACTATGAGGGTGGTGAGGAACTGGAACAGGTTTCCCAGAGAAGCTGTAGCTGCCCCATCCCTGGCAGTCTACAAGGCCAGGTTGGGTGGGGCTTTGAGCAACCTGGCCTAGTGGAAGGTGTTCCTGCCTGTGTCAGGGGGTTGGAACCAGATAATCTTTAAGGTGCCTTCCAACCCAAAGCACTCTATGATTATGCTGATAAAATAGAAGAAAAAGACAGTATTAAAAATCAAAGAGCTTGAATGCAAAATAGCATTAGCTGTAACTATGATCATGAAAAGCTGTAATAACAGCATCTCAGCTTTCTCAGCACTGGAATACGAAGGTACATAGGTAGCACAAGTAAACGTGTACGTATGTACAGAA